>CANUEY010059032.1:0-10921 GCA_948099555.1 Croton setiger | reverse complement strand
CTCGAACCCGTAGAAGTCTGTGAAGTACTGGGCCCACCCGACGCCGGGTCTCTGAAAACGACCGCTCACCGGCCGTCCGTCCACGGGGACTCCGAGAATCACCTCGACGTCCTGCAGCGTGATCGTAGCCTCCCCGATAGGCAGGTGGAAGGTGTGTGTCTCCGGGCGCCACCACTCCACCAATGCAGACAATAGGGCCCAATCATAGTATATGGACCTTATCCTTCGAACCGGCCCGAACCCCATCTGGTCGATGTAGTGCAGCGTCCGGGGATCCTCCGTGTCCAGAAGTCGCCAAATCTGAGTGTCCGCTCGTCTGATGCTGAGCGGACTGTCGCATGCTCGATCGCCTCGAAACACGTGACTCGATCTGTGTTCCTGCTGGAGGAAAAGTAGATCGCGGGTCGCGGGCCCCTGATCCAGGACGCGATGCTGCTGCGACGAAGACTCTCCACGCTCCATTGCTCTGTCCCGTACGCGAATTAATAATGCAAAAATTTAAAATATATATTCTATCAATTTTTTTCCCAACACATACTCTCGCAAAATTCTAAATTTTCTAATCCTGCACCCTATGTTCAAAATTAAAATACTAAATGCAAAATTCTACATTTCTAATAATACACCTTATATTCAACCCTAAAATACCGATTGCAAAATTTTAAATTTCTAAATTTCTTTGAAAATTTAAATACTAAATGCAAAATTACAATCTTCTAAGCATACACCGTATTTTCAAAATTAAAATACTAATTGCAAAATTATAAATTTCTAATCATACACCCTATTTTCAAAATTAAAATACTAAATGCAAAATATTTAGACAATAATCATACACCCTAAATCCTAACTAAAATTAAAATAATAAATTCACAATTAGAAAACATACCTTTTTCGCTAAAATTCCTAATCCTCTGAAGTTAAAACTTAAAATTTTGAGTGATTTGGTGGTTTGTGAATGAAAATGGAAAGAATTTTGATTAAAAACATAAACCTGGACGTCTGTTGGGGTTCTGCTTTAAGTCTGCTAAAGAGTTATGCGAACTTGAAGCGCGTGCCACGTGTCGTCACCATTAAACACGCCATTAATACCTTCATTAAGGCAACAACGGTCATTACCGATTAAAGTTCGCTAAACAATTATGCGAATTTCGATTACAAAATTAAAAAAAAATTAAGTTCGCTAAACTGTTATGCGATTTTGGCTAGTTCGCATAACTGTTTAGCGTTCACCTCTTCGCCTGTCCACATTTTAATTTTTAGCCGTATTTCTGCAAATGATTCTTTGTTTACCCTCTGTCTCCTTTTTTGTTAGTTCTTATGGTTTTTATTTCCAATTTTTACCAACATTTCATATTTTTCCCTTCTCCTTCTCTTTTTCTCTTTCTCTTTTTTCAGTGTAACTTCCCTTCAAATTTCTCATCCTTTAATGGTTTCTCTTTAACGTTGTGTTTTTTTTTCTCCCTACTTTCTTTATATCCTCTGTCTCTTTTTCTTCTTTATTCTCCCTTGTGTCTGATCTCCAAGGAATCTCCACACTCTATACTCTCCATTTATTCTCTCTATTTCAAGTTTCATTTCCATTTTCAATGCAAATTTGAAAGAACCCAAAAAAATGAAAATCAATAGTAGACCAAAACCCAACTTTTCTTTCCTTAAATGGATCATCAAAATAGTATGATTTCCGTGAACCCAGTCAAATTCACTGAACATCGAAATCATATAAAGCTTTTAAGGCCACTGTCGAATCCGGAGCCGGAGGCTCCACCACATCTGACTGAAGTTGTACAGATTTCTGTAACTGACGCAGATGCCACTGACTCTTCCAGTGACGAAGAAGAAGATTTCGGCAAAAATTGAAGAAAGAAATAAAAAATTAAGGATTGACGAAGAGATGAGAGAAAAATTAGCTGAGAAGAGAAAGAAATTAATCAATATAAGAACAAATTGTTGGAGCTGAAAGAGCAAGTGGCTAAGATGAAACAGTTAGAGGTAAATTTGTAGGCTTCGCATGATAAGGTGAAGGAAATGGAGACAAAGGTAGCAGAGTTGCAAAAGGGATGGAGGAAGCTGAAAAGGCAATTGATGGATTAAAAGAGAGAGGTGTGGAGGTTGTTAATGGCATTCAAATTAGGAAATAAGCAGTGGCCAATGGTTGCAGTTGGTTCGACAGGAGCAATTGGGATAAAGAAATTGCAGTTGGTTCGACAGGAGCAATTGGGATAAAGAAATGTTCTTGGAAATTAATTTCTCTTCTTCTTCATTTCCACCATTATTATTGATGAGTGATATGAAAGATAAATAAAAATCTCCATTTATAAGATGATTTATTGATTTTAAGTCAAAAGATAATTTACGCAATCATCACTAGAGTATTCCATAAACATATAATTCTCCATGTAAAATTATTAAGAGTAATTCAATATACTTATTTATAAAATAAACACAATACATATTAATTTTAAGCATATCAGATATCTCAACATATGAAAATAGTTGCTTTCCATGTAAAAAAAAAATATAATAGTCTTAATAGCTCTAATTATTATTCAATAATGATAAGAATATTGAATAGGAATATCTAGTCATTATTTAAATGAAAAACAACTTCACACATATCATAAATTGTTTTGGATACTAATATTATCTCATGTAATATTTACTTGTGATTCAATTAAATGAATATGAAGATAAAATAAATGTCTTTTACTAACATTCAAAATATTTAAAATACATAAAAACAATATTCAACAACATACAAGCTCATAGATTGGGTGTAGGGCATATTATACTCCTTTTCATTTTACAAGAACAAACAAAAAGACCGACTGAGAGTATAATTTATGAAAATGAAAATGAATTTACAATTGTGGATATTGCTGCCTGAGATAAAAAAAAATGCATTTACAACTTCTCGTTTTTTGTCTTTTTTTTTTTTTTTTTTTTTGTTATTATTATCTAATAATAGTAGAAGTAAAGCAGGAATTCTTTCAAGCTACCATAAAGTAGTAGTAGAGTATTTCGTCATTGATGAGAACATATTCTCCAAAAGAGATTAAAGTAGTCCAATTGAAACATATGCTAATGGACATTTTATATGTAAAAAACGAGTCATTTCAAATCAAATCTTATATAAAAGTCCAATTCACATGAAAAAAAAGCCGTCCTATCTAACAATTGGACTCGGAAAATCCCACTTGCGAAACACAAGCTTTTCCACTTATCTTTTTTTAATTTTCTCCATTACTTTCCTCGTTTAGGCTCATCTAGAAGCCTTCCTTATCAACCAATAATCATTAGTCAATTTGTCTCTTTCTTTTTGTTTTTTTCTTTACCTTTTTCATTTTCTTCGTACCTTTTTTCCCCAACATTTTCTTCGTACCTTATATATTTTTTTCAGTTTCTAAGTTTCTTACACCAACTGCCTCTTCCCTGAGTCTTTCTTCCATCACCTTTCAATTGATAAAAAATGGTTACCAGAAATTTTAACTTCATACAAGACTTTGATGATGAAGAAGAAGATACACTCTCATTTTCTGATCTTCCATTAAATAACAATTCCTCTATTAATAATCATTGGGATGATGACTTTTCAAGAGAATTAGATCAATCACAAGATTTCTTTGAGTTCTTTAGTGAAGCATTTAGCTCCTCTTCTTCTTCATCTTCCACACATCTTACAGATAATATTATCTTCTGCGGAAAGCTTATTCCTTATAAAGAACCAAATGAAGTCTCACGTAAAAATCTTGTACGAGACTCAGAAATCAATTTATACCCTTCCAATTCCAGAAAGAAATCACAGTCTTTTGATGTATCTTCAAGAACCAATTCTTTCAAGAAGCCTCAACAACAAGAAAAGTCTTACAAGAATTGTAAATCTTTCTCACCAGATTATCGTAAATATGGGTTTTCGAAAAAAAGGTCAAGCTGCTATTTATTTGGAAGATTTCCTACGGCGGAGATGGAGCTGGCTGATATCAAGAAAAGGCAAAGAAAGAAATTACCGTCGGCGAAGTTGTTTCCGTCCGATGAGAAAAGTGAAATTGTTGAAAGTGGCCGTAAAAAGAAAGTCAAGAATTTGTGGAGTTTGTTGAAGCTGTTTGCTTGTAGAACTCATCAATAATCGCTCATATTTTTGTTGATTATTGATTAAGAGTTGCAATCAGTTGCTATACTATAGTTTTTTTCATTTTTTTTTCACCAATTTCAAGTAATTTTCTTCTCTAGTTCATGCACATGATTAATTTCCAAATATGGAATTGCAAACTATACTGAGTTTGTTCTTTTTTATTATATTCAAGGTTACCACATTTCATAAATGAATAATTATAGAGGAAAGGTTCTTTTATATGATTAACCATTAAAAATACATTATTAGTTTGGATTTTATGGAGGTATATATATATATATATATATATATATATATATATATATATATATATATATATATATTCAATGTGTTTTAACTGTAATAAATTATTTAATATTATATTATTTTTAAAAATATATAAATTATTGAAAATTACAAAAAGTAATTGATATTTTGAGTGTAAAAATAGAGAAAAATAAATAAATATTTAATAAAATTCAAACATTTGTTTTTAGATATAAAAAAAAATTAAATAATATCTCTTCATTAGTTTTTTTAAAAAACGATGCTCTCTAGCTTTGACCAGGAGAATGCTGATCCACGCCAGTAGAGGAGGACTCATCAACGAAAAAAAGTCAAAAACTATCAAGATGAAGACTTTTCTCATTTGAAGGGAACTTTTAAGGAGTGCCTACTAGGAGGTTTAGGAGATGATGATATGGATATTGGTGATCCTACGGTTAATATTAATGAGAGTGAAGAAGCACATGTTGTGCCTTCTATTGGAGGTGTTTACCCGACGTTGGCATAGATTGTAATCAGGATACTCGTTTTTCCAAGGATGACATTGGAATTGATACGTCAAGCCTTATTCCTAAGATTGCAATTTCTAATAGAGCAAATGCAATTATCACAAAGCTCTAGGAGAATGCGGTTGCTGTCGATTGCTGGGTAGGAGCTTGGGTTATAAGATGTTTTGCTCCAGAATTCAGCCTTTATGGAAGCCTATAAAGGTTATAAAGTGATTGATTTAACTAATATTATTTCTTGTTTAGATTTGATAGGAAAGCTGAAAAGGAGAAAGTTCTTAGTAATGGACCATAACTCAATCTGAGTCATTATCTAATTTTACAAGCTTCGACACCTAAATTCAACATTTCAGATGATTCCCTCTCTTTAATTATTGCTTGGATACAATTTCTAGGCATGAAAATGCATCATTATGATAAACGAGTATTGAGTCGGATTGCGGAGTGCATCGGTGAGCCAATCAAGATTGATTACAACAGTTTAGAAGTTTTTAGGACTCGTTTTGTTAGATTAATTGTTTAGGTCGATCTACAAAGCCTCTTGTTTCTATGTTTGAGCTTAAGGGAAGTATTTAGAGAGTTGAGTATGAAGCTTTGCCTTTTATTTGTTTTAAGTGTGGAAGGTACCATACCAAAGGCCAAAGTGGTCCTGTTATTCATGATGTAGGGAATTTGATGGGTGAGGATGCAACTACAGTTCCAATAAAGGATATTATTCGTAGGAGAGATAAGGAGGTTAAAGTTCCAAAGGAGACTTACGGTAAATGGATGTATTCTCCATCCAGCCGGCGTCGTTGAGCACCAGTGAAGGGTGATTAACGACTAGGATTTGAACGTAGCCAACGAAAAGATAAGGATAGGAACAAATTGAGATATGATATTTTATCCAGTATCTCCAATGCAGAGGAGATGATGGTTATTGAAGAAACTCAAATTTCAAATTTAAATAAGGATGTTGAGACTTTAGCTTGAGTTTAGGTGCCAAAGGTGACTATTGTTAGTAATGTCCAGCCTACTCGGGTAAAGCTTGTGGATAGGTCCTCTTCTAGTCAGACCCAAGTTGCAAAATCAATCCTAGCTGTGGCAAGTAAGCCAGAGAAGGTATCTGGCAGGGTTTTGAAGAAAGGTGATCAATATTTGACTAAATCAGTTCAGAATTAATGCATTCCTAAATCGGGGCAGACGAATCAGAATCAGGATGATTCTTTGCCTATTTTGAACCTTCCTCTTATTAGTTCCCATACTATTATTTCTTTTAGAAAAGTGAGCATCTCTCTCTACTGCTATGAATATAGCAGTGCTTGTGTTCTCCCTTGATCGATGATGCAAAAGGTGGGTAATTTGAAGAAGTCTTACGATAATCGTACTAGCATGAGAAAGAAAGCTAAGAAGTCAGTTATGAAAGGGAAGCCTCATTCCCCTACGTTAGTTGATTTCATTCTAGTAAACTACACAATTAAGACCATTACCAAGAATTTGGGGTTCTAAAAAATATGCAGACAAGGGTTAAAGATGATCCGATTGAAGACTATAAAAGTAAGAATGAGCCTTTCAACCCATATATGATTTAATAGTGATGGTTGCATCTAATTTTATTTATTGGAATTGTCAAGGGCCAACGAAGGAGTTTGTAAAGACACTAAAGGAGATCATTAATCGTCACCATGTTTCTGTTGTTGCTTTAGTTGAACCTCATGTTAGTGGATTGGTGGCTAATAGAATTGTGCAGAAAATTAGTTTGCCAAATTTGTTCAGGGTGGAAGCAAATGGTATTTTTAGAGGAATATGGATTTTGTGGAATAATGAAGTTACTGTTGAAATTCTTATTAGCAATGTGCAGTTTGTGCACTGCTTAGTAACATTGGAAGATTTGAGAAGTGTTTTATTTACTTCTGTTATGGTAGTCCAAGCCCAGTAATTCATAGGCAGTTGTGGTATGATTTAAAGGTCCTTATTAATTCTTACTCTCTGCCTTGGCTTCTGGCCGGTGATTTCAATGTGACTCCTCTACCTTTTGAGCGACAATTGTAAGTTTTTTAAAAGCTTTGTGGATTATTCTATTCTTTTTTATTTCGGGTTTGTTAAAGCTTCTTGTACATGGAAAGTGGGGCTTTCTCTTTGGGCGTATTGATAGGGGCCTTAATAAAGCTGAATGGATGACTGTTTTTTAGGAGTCCATTATTAAGCATTTGCCAAAGGTTCAATCTGATCATGCTTCGTTGTTAATTATGTTGAAGTGATGCTTCTAGGCAGAGTTTTGATAAAAATTTCAAGTTTTTAAATTTGTGGCAAGATCAGAATGGGTTTCAATAGTTGGTTACTCAGGCTTGGGGTAATGGTATTAATAATTTGTTTAATAAGCTTTCTATATTGTCCAGGCATCTTATTGAATGACATAAAGTCGGTTGGGAATTTTTTTAAATGAAAAAAAGTGTTTCTAGCTCGTATTAATGGGATACAATAAGTTTTGTTTCACAGATTTTATAATCGATTACAAAAAATGACTTAAAGGATATATTAGAGTGCATTCAATGTGATGAGGTGTTGTATTGGCAGCAAAAGCAGCAAAAGTCTCGAGTTCAGTGGATTCAATCAAGGGACCGTAGTACACGATTTTTTCACACAACTATTTTAATTTGGTAGAAGAGGAAAAAGGTGCTGCAGTTGAAAGATGCTACGGGTGTTTGGTGTGATCAAGCTGATGAGCTTAAAAATATGGCAGTTCAATATTTTTTTAGATTTATATCAAAAAGACACGTTTTCTTGTCCTATTTTGGATACACCCAATTTTTTTCCACCTTTAACTGATGCAAAAAAAGAGCAGCTTAACTGCCTAGTTTCACCTGATGAACTTAAATTAGCAGTATGCATCTAAATAAAGCCCTTAAGGTTGATGGTTATAATGCTTTCTTTTACCAAAAGAATTTGGAAATTGTTTCCCAAGATGTGGTTCTATGGTTTGTGAAATTTTTGTAGGGAATTTAGATATCACTAAGTTGAATAAGAATCTGATGGTTTTTATTCCTAAATTTCCAATTTTGGAGTCTATTTCACAGTTTCGGTGAATAAATTTATGTAACTTGGCTTTCAAAATTATTGCCAATGTGCTTGTTAACCATTTAAAGCCTTTGATGAACAAGTTAGTTGGCAAGTAAGTTTGTGGGAGGAAGACATTACTGAAAATATAATTATTTATCTTTTTTCCCAAAATATGTTTCTTTTCATATTGGAGCTTAAGTATGAATCAGCAACAATGAAGAAAATGAGCAATAATGGAGGAAAGGAAGAATAAAGAAGATTGATTTGAAGGAAGAAGATGAAGTCAAGGAATGAAACTGTGTCATTTCATTTAATGAATGAAACACTGCCATTTGAACTAATAAAGGCAGACATGGAAAGGATGAAACGATGGCGTTTTGTTGCAAAATACTTGAAAGCATAGTTGATCACGTGTTCTCCTTCTTCTTCTCCCAGCAATCTGTTATGGCAATCATGAGTTTTCCAGCTCATACTTGTCCCGCGTGGATTCATACAAGATCTCATCAATTTGTTATATTTCTCATTTCAATTCCGCAATCAGTTGATTAGTTAGAGAGTATGCATACAAATAGTATATAGATGACAAGTAACAAAATTATATTTTTATTTTCTGTTTTTCTTCCTATCTTCTTCAACCTTTGTTCATTGTAATTTTTCAGAAGACTCATTCAATATAATGATTTCTTCCACTTCATCTCTGATTACTTTGCAAATTTAATATGGTACCAGAGGAGATCAAATCTTAGTTGACAATCAATTCTCTTCTTATTTTGATTCTGAATTTTTTAATTCTGTTCATTCGTTTTTCCTTTTTCCATTATTTCAAGTTTCTTAGATCACAATTTAAAATGGCAAATACAGTAATGAATGTACATTTACACGATCCTTCAAATCCTTTATTTGCATTTTAGTGAGCAAAGTTCAAATGTAACTATCAACATTGTGCTTCCTGGGACAAACAACTACACTATTTGGTCACGATCTATGTTGATGGCTTTAGGAACAAAGAATAAGATTAGATTCATAGATTGATCCTTAATTGCTCCTCTAGAAGATGATCCTCTGTACAGTGCTTGGAAGAGATGTAATATGAAATTTTTGGCATGGATAAGGAATTCTGTTGAATTGTCCATTGTAAACAACATTTTATAGATAGACAAAGCATGTGATGCCTGGCAAGACATAAAAGAAATATTCTCACAACCAAATCAATCAAGAATCTCATATTTGCTTGAAAAAATTGTAAACTTCAGGCAATATGAGTTATCTCTTAATGATTACTTCACTCATATAAAGATTGTATGGGATGAGGTAATGGTGTTGAGACCATTGCCAAACTGTGTGTGTAGACCACAGTGCAGATATAAAGTTGTGGCTAGGCTGAGAATATATGGAGAATGAGCAACTGTATAAGTTTTTAAGGGGATTAAATGAAAAATACTGATGATGTTCGTTTTGCATTTGTTATCAAAAAGATTGTGATAAAATGATTTTAGATCACGATCCCGAACTAGTCGGTCTTAAAAATATTTGAGTCGCCACTTTTCGGGAACAAATTTTAGTTTTTAAGAAAACTAATCTAATTTTAATAAAAAGTTTGACTCCGTTTTATTTAAAAAAAAAATAAGGCAAGGTCTGGAACTGAAAAGATCTGAGTAAGAAGGTTGGGTACGTCAGCCGAAATTTCATTTCGACTGACGCCCAGATTTAGCGGCCTCTAAAACCAATTTTATTTTCCAAAATTTAAGTTAAGTTTTACTAGAAAGCCAATTTCGTCATTATTCTAGCGATGTTCCTAAATCGGTGATTTTAAATCGTTTGCACAATCACAGTATAGAAAGCAGTAAAGTACAGAAATAAATTGCGGAAAAATAAATCATCCACACCCTAAACTAATTATTCTTTCTCCGATCTCGGAGAAAATAATTACAAACCGGTCCTATTAAAATTACATTCTACCTGATTAAACTCCCAAAATAAATCCTAAGTGCCCCACAATTATAAAAATTAACAATTTAAAATAATAATGGAAAATTACGATAAAGTCCCTAAATTTTTGAACAATTGCAAAAAGGTCCCTGGAGCATGTGAATTCTCAAAACAGTCCAATAAACATACAATTATTACCAAATCATTCTTTAACACGCAAAACAATCACAAGAGAATTATCAATTTTGCAAAATTAAGTTTTGGTCCCTACATCATGTCAAATTATCAATTTGCCCCCTGATGACGGTCCTGACGGGCGACGACTTTTCCGATTTTAATTTAAACCGAAAAAAACTTATGATTTTTATTTTGAAAAACAAGGTGATAAAACATTTTTTGGATGATTGCCGAGCTAGTCGGTCTTAAAAATTTTTTAGAGTCGCCACCCTTCGGGAACCGGTTTTGAAAAAACCCAATTAATTTAAGAAAATGACTCTATTTTTAATTGACTCCGTTTTAAAATTTGGATAAGGCAATGGTTTGAACCAAAAACTAGGTAAGAGGGTTGGGTACGTTAACCGAAATTAAATTTCGACTAACGCCCGGTTTTAGAAACCGGCCTCGCTAACCAAAATTGATTTTAAAATTTAAGTCAAGTCGATTAATTTTTTGAAAACTCTAAAGCGATGTTCCTAACGGTGATTTTTTAATGTTCGCGCAATCACAAACAAATAAAGCGATAAATTTGCGGAAAATAAAATGCGGAAAATAAAATCCTAAAGAAAACTAATCACATCCTTTACCTATTAAATTACAATTCTACCCTTGGTCATTCCCAAAATTAAACCCAACCCAAAATTACAAAAATAAAAAAAAAATAAAAATGGAAAATTACAAATTGGTCCTAAATTTATAAACATCATTCATTCAAACCATAAGCATGCCAAACCATTCAATCAAACTTCCAAGCAAGCAAAATAACATCAAAAGGGCAAAAATGGAAAATTACGATTTTACCCCTAAATTTTGTAAAATTACAAAATTGCCCCAA
>CANUEY010059012.1:0-19916 GCA_948099555.1 Croton setiger | reverse complement strand
ATATTTTGTTTAACATCTCTAATTCATATATTTCCATTTCCAAATCATTTAATTCATTTTCATGTCATATATCATATCAAACTATAATGCATTTTAATCAAAAATGCACAAAATGCATGTAATGACGTCAAAATGACGTAGGACTTAGGTCGGGGATGTCACAATTTCTACCTCCCATTCCCCCATTTTGTAAATAATGCACTGTTTTCATGTATCACTTAACGTGTTTTCATTTCAACCATTTAGGAGTCGGTTAAAGTTATGGGCCGTGGGCCCCAACACCCAAGTTGGTTGTTTAATTTGAGATCTTTTGCCGAGGAAAGGCGAGATAGTCAGTCCCGAAAACAATGTCAAAACCCACTCGTACTCTCAGTCGAAGTTCAGAAAAACGAGGTTTGGAACCTGAGGCGCTGCCCAAAAAAATCATTGCCCAGCAACTGAGCATAGCTAGTTATGACATTCAACGTCGCATTGACATGTACTGTACTTGTCAAACATTTGTACGCACAATTGTAAATCTGAACCCTTCTGTAATGAAAAGAAGATTTTAGCTTTTACATTTCTGATGTCTTTTGAAAAGCGAGAAAATGAGAACCACGCAAAATAGAAAAAGAAAAAACTAGAAAAAGAAATAGAAATCAAAAACAGAGAAAATGAAAAAATAGAAAATAAAACCCTGCTTAAGTAACAGTCGCACTTAAGGCAAAAAGAAAGGGTACAGAGAGAAAATGATTAACTAGAAAACCGAGAAACGGCTAGTTAATGACAAAAGACATCCTAAATGTATTGTGCTAAACTATACTCGCCTACTCGAGCAAAACTTTTCAAAGTCTCCAACCAGCTGCGGTGGAGGGACCAATGATCCATGACAGCTAACTGACACATTAGCTTGCATTCATGTGATGTGCAAATTCTGCATCTTCATGCATCTATGCTTACATTCGCTTTCTAATCATTTTTTTCTGAGACGGTTATAGCCAAAGATTGATTCAACCGATAAGGCACTATGCCAACATAGGTCAGAGACTCGACCGGTAGATTGGTCAAAATCCTGAACACTCCGATCTCAGCGGAAGTAAATCTTGAACCGAGAACTATAAGTGATATAGCTGACAGACAAGATGCAGAAAATCCGGGAACTGATCCCAGTGAACCTCGATACACCCGGGCAGAGGTGGAAGTGATGTTCAACGAAATGCTAGCTACGAAGTTGGTTGAATTAGGCTACGCGCCTTAAGCCCAAACCCAAGCACCAGGAATAACCCGCTTCCAAATTTTCGCAACGTAACTCCGAAGTGAATGGGACTAGTCAGAATTAAAGATTCTTTAACTTAGTTTTTGTTTTTGTTGAACAACTTTTGAACTTGAAAACAATATCTGAATCATGTTTCAGTATTTTGTCTTTATATATGTGTTTTTCTCGAGATAGCTATCATTACTTTGAACTATTGTTGCATTATTTTTTGTGAGATTTGAGTCTAAACACTGTTAAATTCTTGTGAGTGAGTTCACATGCTCGGCTTAAGAATCCTAGAACTTGCTTCGCGACCTCTCTTAGGCTAAGGCTAGGGTCGCAAATTCAGAAGTGATAAAGGCAATTAGGAATAACCATTTAGCTTAAAAGAGCCAACCCACTTGAATAAGCCTCTAGATGAGCCCCTTCTAGCCCAAAGCAAACCAATCTTTTCGAAAACCGAATAGTAAACTAGCTAAAAGAAAAAAAATTTTCTCATTTCACCTTTTTGAAGGAATCACACAGGTAGAAAACCTAAGGAAGTAATTGGATAGAAATAATGTATGAAATACAGAGAAAAGAGAAGAGGAAATGACAATGTGGTCGGAATGACGAAAATTAAAAAGAAAGAATAGAAAAAGAAAAGACAATCAAAATCAAAAGAAAGAATAAGAAATGAAAAGAAATAAAGCTGAAAATAAGAAAGGGTTAGAAGAACTCTTAAGGAATAAAGCACATTTCAGAGAAAATCAAATCAATGATGCTTTATGTGGTTCACTAGAAAAGTGATTCCTTCAAAATGAAAACAAAATTTCCTATTTTGTCCAACCTTGAACCAAGCCCCATTACAACCAAAGAAAAGTCCTTTTGATTTGAATTTGCGACCACTACGAGTGGAGTTTAGGTTTCGAAGCAAGCCTATGGTGACTCTTAGCTTACAATGATGAACGTCGATTGCATACACTGTAACCTTAAACACGAGAGAATTTGTGAGTCTGTGTGACTTAAGATAATTTAAAGTAATGTTAGCTATCGCGATGAGAACATCGATGTAAAGATGAAGATGCTGAAAAATGTTGTGTTGAATATCTCCTTTGTGGGTTAGGAACCATTTTCAGAGGAACAATAGGTTCGCCTCTTCGGAATTCAAGAGCTCCCAAATGAAGAAAAATGGAACAGTTGCTCTAATCAAGGGGCAACAAGCTTGTATTAGGAAAGTTGAGAAAGCCCCGAAGGGTCAAGAAACAGGAGTCTTTGTGTGTGTTATGTTTTGCTCTGATCAGAGGGCAATGAGCTTGTATGAAGAATAATGAGAAAGCCTCGAGGGGATGAGAAAGGAAATCTATGCGGGTGTCCCACAGTCTCACAAACTGAGACAATGAGAGGCAGAAGTTAGCTACAAAGTTAACACTCAAACTCCTTCAGCAATTCAACGTTCATAGCGCCAGACAGATCTCGATGGCAGTTCTCTGACCCTACTCGACACGGAGCCATCTTAGGATGAATCCGTAAATACTAACATCTAATAAAATAAAACACATGCATACATGGATAACCCCCATGCATTCTGCATTTTTTCGTATGAATTTTCAAGGATGAGGAAGAACTTTGTAAAGTCGTGGCTGAGACGTCATAGCTGTTCAAGTTGTGGATTCGGACAATGGAAAGCCGAGTTCGTTGCAGTTGGGATCCGGATAGTAGAAATCCGGATTCGTTGGAGTTTTGGATTCGGACAATGGAAAGCTGAGTTCGTCGCAGTTGGGATCCGGATAGTAGAAAGCCGGATTCGTCGGAGTTTTTGATTCGAACAATGGAAAGCCGGGTTCGTCGGAATGTTGGATTCGGACAATGGAAAGCCAGGTTCATCGGAGTTTTGGGATTCGGACAATGGAAAGCTGGGTTCGTCGGAGTGCTAGATTCGGACAATGGAAAGCCGAGATCGTTGGAGAAAGTGGAGAAGCCGCTTTCAACAAAAATCATCCAACCCTAAGGTAAGTATTTCTATCTCAACGTCGATTGTTACTTTGATAAAAATTCGTGCAAAGCACAATTTATATCTAAGTGGGGGCACACTGTTGACGCTTGATTTTTGCCCTCGAAAAATGATCGATGATGATCAATGTTCCACGCTTGAAATATCCAGAATCTTATTTAGCTCGTTTTCTTTCTCCTCAAAATTTTAAAGGTTTTAATCCCTCATGCTTTTTAAGAAAATTCTTAAAATTTCCCTTCTTCTTTTTTTTTTTTAAAAAAAAAAGAATTTAAGTGAATAATTTTAAATGCCAATTTTAAAAATTATTAAATAAATGTTTTTATTTTATTCTTGTTTTATCCAATCAATTGATTTTGTTTTTAATTTTTTTTAATTTTTAATTCTAGTGTGTTTAAATATTAAAAAAATTAATTAAAAATTAATTAATTAATTAATTAGAAGAAAAGAGGGAAATTGAAGATAATTAAGGAAGGAAGGATTAAATTGAAGGAAATTAGAAGAAGAGGGTATGATTTAAGAAAAGATAGGACCTGATTGAACTAGGGAAGAAAGAGTAGGGGAGAAAAGAAGGTAAAGATGAAAAGGAAGGGGGAAAACAGAAAGGAGGGATAAGTGCGAACCGAACCGGAGTGGGTTCGATTCAGGATTTAAATGTATGTTATAATCAGAAGCCAAAACGCAGCATATTAACCTTAAACGGTTTGACCGATTAGAAAACAAAAAAATAAAGAAATCAAACGAAAGAAGATCAAAACAGGAAACGAAGAAGAAAGAGAACAGAAAGAGGAAATCGAGAACAGGAACAGAAGAACCCTTGACGAAGAAAGATTAAAGTCGAAAGGGTTTGTGTTCTAACCGAAAGTGAACAGAGCGAGGGAGAGAGAAAAGGAGTGTCACCCTTCAGAAGTTTCTGAGGGTGACAAGAAACGATGGAGACAGAAAGTATGAGGGAAGAGAGGAAAAAGGAAAAAGGGAGTATTGAGTGGACTGAAATTGAAGTTGGAGACGGCATCTGCAGGAGGCCATCAATCAGACGAGGCGTGCTCAGCAAGGAGGACTGGAGGCTTCCCTTAAAAAGGGAAGTTTGAGACCAGAGGAGAGGACTTTTTTGGGGCTTTTCCTGGGGAGCTGTTTCTGGAGAGAGTTTCGAAATCAAAAACTGTAAGCAATTTAGGGGTTTGATTTTTAGGGTTTGAGTGATTTCTGTAATTGGGAAATTGGGTGATTTAATAAATTAGGTTTTCTTCTCTAGTTTTTGTGTTTAAACGAATTCCCTCTTTCAAAATCAATTCGAAATTTGGGGGTTTTCTGTTTCAAAAATCCTTGTTTTCTATTTCTGTTTTCAAAAACCTTTCTGGTCGAAGAACAAAAATTGTAAAGAAGAATTGTTGCTGTAAGGATTCTGGCTGTTTCAGTAACTGTTGGAAGCAAAGTCTGAGGTATTTTTAATTTGTCATTCGATTTCAATTCTTATAGTTAAATGAAAATTTTTGGAGAAATTTGGAATTCAGATTAATTTTATGTAACTCTTCTACTACTGATTTTGGTTTGTTCTCTGCGCAAATTTATGGTATTCCTTTCTGCTTTTTATGTTTGATTTCGTATGTTCTGTGATCATGGTTTGTGCTTACTTTCTGATAATCTGTTCACATTGGCTTTAGCTTTAGTTATGGTTCTATGATCTACCTGCAGACTCTTGCTCATGTGCATAGGGATATTTCGTCCCCTGTTGTTCCTGTTTGTTTTAAATCTTTCTGTTGTGGTTATCAATTGAACATGTTATGTTGGTCTTGGATAATAGTCGATTGAGATGCAGTTATGATGAGGATGTAAGCTAGGTTGATGGTTCATTGAGTCACTCATTTCTGCTAGTTAGGTTGTGGTTTGTGATCTATTTCTGCTTGCCTTTCTGTGTTGCTGTATAATGGATTTGCTGGAAGCATGAATTGCTTCTGGACTGCTGGTTTCTTTTCTCTGGCCCTGTATTGTTTGCTGGTTCCTGATGTCAATGATCATGGAAAAGCATGTGTTTTATGTTGAAGTTGTTGATGTTGAGACCTCATTTTACTATAGTTGTCCCTTTTAACTTCTGTTATCTTCCCTTCTGTTATTCCAAATCCATTTTAATCTGTATTACAATCTGGATAATGTACATCTCAGTTTGCTGGAACCTGATTTATGTGTCACTGTTCATGGATAAAATAGTTTCTGTTTCTGTTGGAGTTTGATGTATGTCAGAAATGTTAAGTATTGAGGTTACATTTAATGTTGGGTTTCAGCATTCAAAGATGTTGATCTAGCTAAGTCTAGCCTTAGGTCCAGATTTTGTTCATGATAAAAGATGATTTCTTTGTTGAGCCTAATATCACTTAAACCTTGGCATGATTAAGGTACCAGCAGACTTAACTCTTGATGTTGGTGTTCTTTGGTATTGACTATATTCTGAGTTGAGGTTAAAATGAACTGTCTAAACTACCTTAAAATCTGGATCATCATTGTTTTGCATAATGCTTCTGGTTTGCCTTTTTGATTCTAGTCTGTATGATGGGTGCATAAGAACATATGAAATCTAGTTAGGTTGTCATTTCAATACAGAAGTCCATTAATCATTCATTCCTGGATTTAAATTTTGTTAAAAGCTTGTTTGAGATAATTCTGTTGCATTTCAGTTTAAGTCCAGACTAAATATGCCTGCATGTGCCTGTGGTTGCTGTGTTAAACATAGGCAGATTGTTTGATGAATTTCCAACTTGCTGAGATTATTGGATTTGTGGTGTTATTTAAGGCAGGTCTGTTTAGGATTAGCAAGCAGAATGCAGTTACATCTACAACTTTTATTTTGATATCATCATGTGAAATTCATATAGATTCTGCTGTCATTTATTTCTGCTTATCTTTGCTGCATTTCAGTCCAGATCGAATATAAGAATGCATTCCAAAACCATGTTTCATATTAAATACTTGCAATTATCTCAATGGTACATTTGTATGTCGGTTGTTTTGTTGGAGACCTTCTTCTGTAGCCATTCTGACCATGATACATGACAATCTGCCTTAGTATATGTACACATGTTTCTTTTTCTTACTTTCATTTACAAAACAGAGATTTTTGTGAAAAGTTTATACATGTTTAAGTCCAGAAAGATCAGATTCATATTGCATGGTGTATGGTCATTCCATTTTGAAGTATTCATTGATGGAATAAGTCATGTTGAAGTGATACTTGGCGTTAAGATTGATCAAAATATATTTCTAGGATGTAGGACTTTCAGATTCAGAAATCTTGTGTATGATCAATGTTATGGTTCAAATGCTGTTGCTTCATTTAGAATGTGTTACTCTTGTTGAATTTACACAAACTGCCCAATAGTTGTGTTTTGTATGAGAAAAGATGATTCTTAGGAAAAGGCATGATAATGGAATTGATTTTATAATTTGGCTAATACTTGTATGCTGTGTGATAGTTATTGCTTTATTCTGCAATCAGGATCATACTTGAAGAAGATTAAAATCATGAAACATTAAATTTGATCATAGGGGCAGAATTGTAAATATTGCAAGGACTAGGTTGTAATTTATATAATTTCATCTAAATTGTTTGGAATTGAATGCTTTGTGTGATATTTGCACCAATCAGCATGTTTAGGGGTGACTTGACAATTTTATTAATTTTGGGGCAATTTTGTAATTTTACATAATTTGAGGGGCTAAATTGTAATTCTATTTTATTTGTCTTTTGAATGTTGTTTTGCATGTTTGGATGATTGTTTATTTGATTTGGCATGTTTTATGGTTTGAATGCATAATTTTTATAATTTAGGACTAATTTGCAATTTTACATATTTTGGAGGACCATTTTGTAATTTTCCATTTAATGCCTTATTTTGCTAATTTTTAGGATTTGGATTTTAATTTAGGAATTAAAAAGGTAAAATGTAATTTTTAAGATTTGCCTATAATTATTTCTCCGGAATCGGTGAAAGAATATTTTAGACTAAGGGTTGTTTATTTTTCCGCAATTTAAATTTCTGCTGTATTGTGTCTGTGCAAACGATATTATCACCGTTTAGAAACATTGCTAGTCGGCTTTTCATAAATAATAGTCTTAACTTAAATCTTCGGAAAATTAAAATTGGTTTCAGAGGCCGGTAAATCCGGGCGTTAGTTGAAATGAAACTTCGGCTAACGTACCTTACCCTCTTACTTGGAATCTTTGGTTCAGATTTGCCTTATCCAAAATTAAAACGGAGTCAACTTTTTAAAATAAAATTTTGGTTTTTCTAAAACCGGTTCCCGAAATGAGTGGCGACTCAAAAAGATTTTAAGACCAACTAGTTCGGCACCGAAACTCGAAAAATGCTTTATTGTCCTCTTTTCAAAATCGAACTTTTTAGCCTTTTCGGCCCAAAAGCCGAGGAGGAAAGGGGCTGCAAAACCGGGCCGTCAACAGTTTGGCGACTCTGCTGGAGATTTTTACAGTCAAACCTCCAGTTTTTCTCACTGACTTTTCGACTGTAAATAAAGGGTAAACTCTTTTTCAAAAAAAAAAAACTGAATTGGTTTTCCGACTTTAAAGTTAAGACTTTTTGTAAAAAATTAGAATAAAAGCACTCGGTGATTTTTGTTGTTTGTTTTCTGTTTTACTGCTTTCCTTAAACTGTTTTAGGAAATTGCATTGTATATATTCATCATCTTCTATCTCCATTCTACCCTTATCACCCTTCGATAATATTATCAGTGCGACCGGCTGCTGCCTTCCGAAAATTTACGGATACACCAGTCGGAGTACTGTTAATACTTGTCAACCGTAAGCCTCGTACCTGCGGGTATATTAAAAGGTTAAGGCCTCAAAAACCGAAACCTCGCTTGCGGAACCCGAAACTTGTCAAACCCGACTAAACCCACATATAGTCAACCGTAGCTACTTTCATTTAGGAAATTACCCAATTTGTTGTGCTGTTGTTTTGAAACATCATCCTAAATGCGAGAGTTATCATCAATCTCAAAGTCGATATTCACCCCCATTCGGTAAACCTCTGAAAAGTCTCTCAGGGGGATGCAGTACATCTTATTACGGAAGGGTGGGAGAGTCCCCTTTATAAAGATCTTGATTAGCTCCTGTTCATCCGGCTTATTCCAGATCAAAATCAACCTTTTCCTCCACTGGTTCAGATAGTCGGGGAAGGATTCATCTGGACTCTGCGTGGTGTTTTCTAGTTCTCTCAATCCCACATTCATCATAGAATTGAAAGAGAATTGCTCCAAGAAAGCCTTGGACAGTTCCAGCTAGCTGGACTTTTTGCTTTTGTCCAGTGCATGATACCACAGAAGGGCCGGTTCCTGCAGCGAGGTAGAGAACCAATCCAGCATAAAACTTTCCGGCGGTTTGTTTAGTTTTGAGATTAGAGCATATTGGTTTAAGTGTACCATGGGATCGCCATCCCCGTCAAACTTGGATGGCTTGTGTAGTTTCTCGGATGGTCCCCTTCCGGATTCATCCCCTACATATTCTTCAAACTCATACCCGAGATCACTCTTTGTTTGTAACTGAGCACTGATCTTCTTCATCTCTTTTTTCATCGCCTCTAATTCCCCTTTGATGGCAGACTTCCCCCTTTCTCGTTCATCAGGTATGTCGATAACTTCTTTGGTGGGCCTAACCCTTTCTAGCATTTCCTTGTGGGAGGCAGCATCTTGTTCCTTTAGCAAAGGATCAAAAACTTCCGGTTCTTTTCCTCTGTCGGAAACAGGGGATGCAGCTGGCAGTTGAGTTTGGGCTGGAGGTGTGTACCCCAACTCAACCAACTTTGCGGCTAGCATTTCACAAAACATGACCTCGACTTCCGCCCGCGTATACCGGGGCTCACTGGTACCAGCACCTTGATTCTCCGCATCTGGTCTTTCAGACATTTCAGCTATATCTCTTGATTCCACAATAACTTCTTCTGGGATCGGGGTGTTTCGGATCCTAACCAATCTTCCAGCTGAGTCTCTGACCCACGTTGGCGCAGAGTTTTCTCCAGTTGAATCAATGGTCGACTATAACTGTCTGTAAAAAGAATAAATAGGTGAAAAAAGATGTATGTATGAGTGCATGGTAAATGCATATGTTTACATAGCAAATGAATGCATACTAATGTGCCAAAACATGGGCATGGACCGCAGATCTCTTTCCACGTAAACGGCTAACGGGATTTGAAAGACGTTGTCTGAGTAGGCAAGTCTGTTTCAGTAAACATATTCAAGTTGTCTTCTGTCATTAACCAGTCCTTTTCCGGATTTTCTGATTAATTATTTTATCTCTTTCATTTTTCTTTTTTAAAATCCCTTACTTTTTGCCTTAGAACCGATAAGTCCTAAGCAGGGTCATAATTTTCTTTAATTTTTTTATTACAGGTTTAATCATCTCACAATCTGAATATCAGAAGACAAGGAAAATATATAGACTGAAATGAAAAGCTTTTATAAAAGATAATTGTCTTAAACATAGCCGAAAGGAACAATTACAATTTTAGGAATTTTCAAATTCCCATTCCAACAA
Organism: Croton setiger; assembly: GCA_948099555.1. Lineage (NCBI taxonomy): Eukaryota > Viridiplantae > Streptophyta > Magnoliopsida > Malpighiales > Euphorbiaceae > Croton > Croton setiger. Next base: position 10,148 of record CANUEY010059012.1, on the reverse strand, counting down.
TATTGGCTGATCATAGCCAGCAAAATCCCAAGCTAAATTGGCGAGGCGGAGGCCGCCGATACTCTTAAGATCGAACAGACTAAGTACTGGAAACTCGAGCAAAATTCGACACATGGTCGTTGCCAAACCATTTCTGACTATATCTCCCAAAGGAATGCGTAATGGCACGAGGAATTCTTGAGTGTCAGGTCTCACGGGATTTAATTCCGCCGTGTAGTGTTCGTCTGATGATAGCATTGAACGCGCAACGCTACGTGCTCGGGATACTGTTTCGGCTCGGGCTCGGGCTGTAGCTTGGAGTCGGGCAGCACGCCTTTCCTCGATAACCTCCCTCAAATTTCTAACCCGGTTACTGTTTCGAGGTCGGCGGGCCATGCTGACGACTGACTTTTAGAATGGCTGAAATGAAAACACGTCAAATGATGCATAGAAACAGTGCATATTTTACAAAATAGGGGAACGGCAGGTAGGAAATACATGAACTACACCCTTATTTCACCCGCACACGAATTCATTTGGTCAAAAATTCCGACGACTAAAACCTTAGGATTTTGGTTTAAATCTCGACAGTCAGCGGGGGACTTTGAGATTGACGATAACTCTCGCATTTAGGATGATGTTTCAAAGCAACAGCACAACAAATTGGGTATTTTTCCTAAATGGAAGTAGCTACGGTCGACTATATGTGGGTTTAGTCGGGTTAAACAAGTCTCGGGTTCCGTAAGCGAGGTATCGGTTTTTGAAGCCTAACCTTTTCATATATACGAGACTTACGGTTGGCAAGTATTACCAGTACTCCGACTGGTGTATCTGAAAATTTTCGGAAGGCAGCAGCCGGTCGCACTGATAACCTTATCGGAGGGTGATAAGGGTAGAATGGAGATAGAAGATGATGATTTATGAAATGCAATTTCCTAAAAACAATTTAAGGAAAGCAGTAAAACATACAGCAAACGATAAAAATCACTGAGCGATTTTGTGAAAAGTCTTAACTTTAAAGTCGGAAAAACCAATTCGGTTTGTTTTAAAAAGGTGTTTACCCATTTTTACAGTCGAAAATTCAGTGAGAAAAACCAACGATTTTGACTGTAAGAAATCCCCAGCAGAGTCGCCAAACTGTTGACGGTCCGGTTTTGCCGCTGCTTTCCTCCCCGGCTTTTGGGCCGAAAACGCTAAAAAGTTCGATTTTGAAAAGAGGGAGATAAAGCATTTTTTGTTGTGGTGCCGAACTAGTCGGTCTTAAAATCGTTTTGAGTCGCCACCCATTTCGGGAACCGGTTTTTAGAAAATCAAAAATTTATTTAAAAGTTTTGACTCCATTTCTACGTTTTTTGGATAAGGCAAAATCCGAACCAGAAACTCCAAGTAAGCGGGTAAGGTACGTTAGCCGAAATTTCATTTCGACTAACGTCTGGATTTACCAGCCTCCCAAAACGGTTTGGTTTTTCCGAAAATTCGAGTTAAGACTGTTATTTATGAAAAACAACTATCAATGTCCCTAAATCGGAGATAGAAATCGTTTGCGCAAATACAATACAGAAAGCAGTAAATTACAGAAAATAAATTGTGTAATTTAAACACCCCTTAATTCTAAAATATTATTTCTCCGATTTTCGGAGAAAATAATTACTAAAATTTACATACTACCCAATTTAATCCCAATTTAAACCCAAATTGCCCAAAATATACAATTTAAAACAATTATAAGAAATTTACAATTTAGTCCATGAAATTAAAATAATTTACAAAAAAGCCCTTAAAGCATGCAATTATCATAAAATCAACCATAAAACACATAAGGCATGTTAATTTAGCAATTATGGATAAAGCATGTAAAATTACATTTTAATACCTCAACTTTATGAAAATTACAAAAAGGTCCTCGGGAGGGGGAAAATTTACCATTTAGCTCTTAATATGTAATTTTCTTTAATTAACCATGGACATGCATAAACCACCCAAATTTACCAAGTTAGCAACACAATTATGCAAATTTACAATTTGGCCCTTGTATTTTCTGAAAATTACGAAAATTCCCTTGTGCCATTTTAAGCATCATGCTAACACATTTCAAAGCCAAAAAGAATAACACTCACATTGGCAGTTTATGCAACTCTATATGTACAGTTTCACATTTTTCACAAATGGCCATTTCCATATACAAAAGTATCTTTAACCACAATCAATTCATGAATGTAATAATGAATTATGGAACGTGACTAAAAGGGAAAAAGAAATGTAACAGAAGCCTGGATGGGCATACAATTCATCATGAAGCTATAACATAAACAATGTGAGATGACCTATTGTTGACGGTCCGATTTGGATTCTTTATCAAAAGGATGGTGATAAAACATTTTTGGAATGCGCGATGCCGAAACTAGTCGGTCTTAAAAAACGTTTTAAAGAGTCGCCACCCGATTTCGGGATAACGAATTTTAATTTTAGAAAAAATTACTCCGTTTTTATTTTTGAAAAGGCACTGGTTAAAATTGAGAGATTCCGGGTAAGCCGCCGCCCGGTAAAACCGCCCTCTGGTTTGTTTTTTTTTCCAAAATTTAAGTTTTGATTTAAAAAGCCGTTCTGCGATTCAAGCTATCGATTTTCCTAATTGGCGTTTTCGGTCATTTTGTGAAAACAATTTCAAACAATAAAGCAATAAAATTGCGGAAATTAAAAGTGCGGAAATGTAAACACCCCTTAAATCTAAATTATTCTTTCTCCGATTTCGGAGAAAATAATTACAATTCAGTCCTAAAATAATTATGGTCTACCCTTCGGCTCCTCAAATTAATTATTTAAACCCGAAAATATCCCAAAAGCATATAAAACGAACATACAAAACATTTATGTGAAATTACTAAAATGGTCCTTAAAATTTTGGAAAATTACGAAAAGACCCCTAAATTTATGAAAAATTATCAAACAGCCTCAACACATTCAAAAACAATCACAACAGCCCGCCAACGAACTAAGATTAATAAAAAGACACAAATCATGCATAATTACAAGATGACCCCTAAAGTTTTGGAGATTTACAAAGTGGTCCTTGGTTTAATGTGAAAATACCTGTTGACGCTTGATTTTTGCCCCCGAAAAATAACCAATGATGATCAATGCTCAACGCTCGAAATATTTAGAATCCTACTCGGTCCGACTACTTTCTCCTCGAAATTTTAAAGATTTTAATTTCTCGTGCATTTTTAAGAAATTTCTTAAATTTTTCCTCTTTTCTTTTTTTTTTAAAAAAAAGATTTAAAACAAATAATTTTTAAATATCAATTTTAAAATTATTTTATTTTCTCCTTATTTTTATCAAATTAATTGATTTTTTTTTTAATTTTTAATCCTAGTGTGGTTAGAAATTAAGAATTGATTGAGAATGAGAATGAATTTGGGGAAAAATCAAAATTGGGTTAAATTGAAAGGAATGGGAAGTAGATAGGAAAATTAGAAGGAAGGAAGGGTAGAAATGCGGACGGAACGGAAGTTCTGGGGGGCAAAAATAGGATTTATGGAAATGTTGGGGAGGAAAACGCGAGCGCCAGAACGACGTCGTTTTGGAGCTGAGAGAGGCAAAAAAAAAAAAATCAAAACGGCTCGTTTTGATAACGTGTGTGAACAGTATACAGACGGGAAACAAAAGATCAAACAGATGGAGATAAACGAAATCAAACAGAAATTAAAAGGGATCCTTTGAACCCTAAGTCGAGAGGGAGGGAGATCGAACGAGGGCTTCTGCCCTAACCGGACGTGAACATAAGCTAACGAAGTGAGAGGGGAGACGTCACCCTTCAGAAGCTTCTGAGGGTGACAAAAGGTGATAGACGAGAGTGGACAGAAAGCTTGAAGAGAGAGGAAAAATTTAGAGAACTTGTGGACTGGAGGAGCTCAACGACGGCATCCGCAGAAGCCTGTCAATCAAACGAGGCGTGCTCAGGAAGATAAGGCTCGCCTAGAAAAGGGGACTTGGAGTCCAGATGAAGGGTTTGAAAAAAATTGGAGAGAGGGACCCTGAACAAAATCAAGAGAAAATTGTAAGCTTTCGGTTTTCAATTAGGGTTCTTAGAAGCTTTCTGTAATCAGAATTAGAAAATTAGGGTTTTTCTTTTATTTCCTGTATTGTCCAGAAACCCCTTCTTCGAAATCAATTCGAACTTTGGGGGATTTCTGTTTTGAAAATTCTGTTTTCGCTTTCTATTTTCGATCGCTGTTTTTTGACGAGGAGGAGAAGATTCTGGATATTGTAACTGCAAACAAAGCTGTGTATCTGAGGTATATTTCATTTAAAACTTTCTGTTTCAATTTTATTTTTTGAATATGGATGATGTGAACTGGGACCCTGGTTGAATGTTTATCTCTGTTTGATCATGTGGTTGATAATGAAGCCTGTTTAGTTTAGTTTTGTTGTCTGAATAATGATACATATATCCCTTTCTGTTCCTGTTCTGGATTAAGGGCATGTTTCTGTTGCTTCTGATTTCTGTTCCTGTTTGAATGTCTAGCCCCTTGCTTGTATGTTATAGATTTAAATGCATGTTGTGTACAACCCCTCTGCCTGTTGTTTAATCAGTGTTTGTTTTCTGTGATGTCTCAGTTTGTTAGAAGAAGAATGTGTTGCTAGTTTATCCTTTTCTGTTTTTAGTAGAATCCAAGTTTAGCTTTAATGTTGGTTGTATGTTTGAGATGCATGATTATCTTTCCTTTACTGTATGATCATGTAGGATTTAAGGTTTGGTTAGCCTTCATGCATTCAGAGGTTGCAGAAACTGAATGTTTGACATAGTTGTGATAAATCTCCATTCATCGAACATGCTGGTTATTTCATTAGATCTAGATGGCATTTCTGTTTTGTTGGTTACTGTTGAAAGCATCTCTGTGGTCAACAACTATTGTATCATGCAGTTTGGCCCTTTTTGGGACCTTGAGGTCCCTGTATGTGTAGCCTAAGTCCTAGATTTGCTATGTTCAATCTGCATACACCCTGTTGATTGCTGTCTTGTTGTTGATCTGAGCTACTGCTATTCAATGGCTTTGTTCATAAAGTTTGGTCATGTTCCCCTGGTCCAGGAGCCTGTGTGCCTTACAAGGCCATTCCATACCATCGTTTTTAAAGTTTAATTGTCAATAACATGCTCATCTAAGCTTCTGTTTCATTCTGTTCTTCTTCCCTTTGAACATGCTTCATGGTCCATGTTTATATTCAATAATAATGAATTAATGTTTAAGTTGTGCTTGCATGTCGAAAATTATCATTATGTGAAAAAGGTGAAGCTGTATATAGAGTTGAACAAACTGCCTGATGAAAGTGTTTCTATTTGACTTTGAAATATGTTAATAGAATGCTTAAAATAGCATAAGGGCATATTTGTAATTATAGATAATTTAAGGGACTAATGTGTAATTTGCCAAATTGCATGAATCATTTTATAACTTTTGTTTATGTCGTGGAATCTGAAAGCATAAACAGAATTATGCATAAAACGTGTTGAATTGCTAAAATGTGATGTAGGGGCATTCTTGTAATTTTTGAAAAGTTTAAGGATTATTGGAAATATGCATATTTTTGGTGGTGAATTTGGTAAATTTGTAAATTTATGAGTTTGCATGGCTGATCATAGAAAATTACATGATTATGTGTCAAATAATGAATTTTCCCTTTCCGGGGACTATTTTGCAAATTTTATAAAATTGAGGGGTTAAATTGCAATTTCCCAAAACTTATCTCTTTGATGTTATTTAACCTATTTAAGTGTTAATTTGAATGATTTGGCAAATTTATGAATGTGAATGGCTAATTTGTATGATTGGTGCCTTTTTGTAATTATTTTAATTTTGTGGATTAATTCGTAATTTGCCTTTAATTATTCTAAATTGTATATTTTGGGTAATATGGATTTAAATTGGGTTCAATTTGGGTAGAATGTAATTTATAGGAAATTATTTGTAATTATTTTTCCCGGAAATTGGGGAAAGAATATTTTAGACTAAGGGGTGTTTAAATTCTGTAATTTACTTTCCGCAATTTACCGCTTTCTGTTTTGTATTTGCGCAAACGATTTTCTATCACCGTTTAGGAACATCGGTAGCGGCTTTTCCAAAACAAATAAAGTCTTAACTTTAAAAATGGAAAATGTTTTTCGGAGGCCGGTAAATCCGGGCGTTAGTCGAAATGAAAATTTTGGCTAACGTACCCTACCCGCTTACCCAGAATTTTTGGTTCGGACTTGACTTATCTAAAATAAAACGGAGTCAAACAAATTTTTGGTTTTTCTAAAAAAAAAAAACCGGTTCCCGAAATGGGTGGCGTCTCTCAAAACGATTTTAAGACCGAGTAGTTAGGCATTGCAACCAAAAATGCTTTTATCGCCTACCTTTTCAAAATCGAACCTTTTTACCCTCTTCGGCCCAAAAGCCGGATCGGGAAAGCGAAGCGGCCTTATCCGGAGGGCCGTCAACAATACCATTCAGCCCTTAAGCATACCATATTCATTTAAACAATTCATAAAAAATATATAACATGCAAAACAATTAAATTAAAGTCATCACATGTAAAATTTCAATTTAGTCCTTTAACTTTTCAAAAATTACAATTCTGCCCCAACATCAAGTTTATTTGAAAATTAGTTACTAATCGTCATACCAACCTTACTGATCAATGTCTAATCTCTTAGAATACAACAATTGGTTAACATCTTAACATTTAACCAATTATGCAATATGGACAGATTTGTGTTTAAAGGACACCAACTTAGAACCTATGATTCCAACAACAATCATAATCATCAAATCTGGTTATGCCAAGATTACTAGCAAGCATTTCATAAACATGGATAATCAATGAACATATCTATTTACAATTTCACAACAACCAAGCAACATTCTGCAGGGCTAAATTTAGAAGCTTAAACAAACTTATATAGTAGAAGGTACTTTGGCAACATATATTAAGACACATTTTGCTAGAACCAACACAGAATGACAATAGTATATAAATGAGTGATTAAGTGTTACATTCGATCTCTTTCATGCCTGATTGATGAAGGTAAATTTGAAGTAAATGAAATGTAAGATGTTGACACGAAATTAATCAACAGAATAAGCAACACAGAATCATGAAAGCAAGTTATCCTAAACAGTATATTGGAAATACATTCTCAAACGACTAGATTTAACCCTGATCTTTTAGGTAAAATGAACACCAATAGTAGCAGTTAAGGCATTTTCAAAATCTGAATATTACTGCATATGCCAATCTGTTGGTATCCTAGACTAACAATAACAAATTTTCAAACATCACAACAGCAACGCAATTTCTTAAAGTGATCGACAGAAACAAGAACAAGCTTTTTTTTAGCCAAAATAGAAACAGCAAGCAATAATGATGTCCCAAGAAAATTTAATTATTAACATGGTATTGTCTTTGGAGGATAATAGAAACACCATAGCTATTTGAGCAAATCACCAACAACCATCAAAATCATAAACCTATGGAAGCTGAAGAGGAGATTCTAATAAGTGTCCATCAGGGAATCAAATAGTTTGCGGAGGATTAAGATCCAAGAGTTCAAATACACCAACATTGATTATAAGAAAAGAAGGCCAAACTATTCAAGGACCTAGCAACTTATTAACAGAATTGAGTCTGCTTGAAGACAAAACAGGAACAACAAACACAACCCCCAGCACACAGATTTAAACGCAGCAACAGACCACATGAACCATCAATCTGGTTCCCAGATTAATCGCATCATTTTAATCAAAAATTAAAAATCAAAATACAAAGTTAAGAAATACCTCAAAAGCTTTCAATCTTTATTTTGAAATTCCAGAAATTGATTACAGCTTTGATTTTCTTCTTAACAGTTGATTTTCAAATCAGAAAAAGGAATCCCTAATTCTAATACAACTCCCTAATTTACAGAAAAAGGAAATCCCTAAACTAGAACACCCCAATTTTACACAGAAACCCTAAATTGAAACCTCCCCCAATTTGAACTAACAGAAACCCTAAAAAACTTACAATTCTTTTCTCTCTGGTTTGCGAAGCCTCCCCCAGAAGCCCTCTCTCCTCCTTTCTCTTCTGATTTCAATCCCAATTTCGTTAGGGTTCTGTTCCTATTCAATTTCATTTTGCCTTCGTTCCTCATTTTCTTTCTGTTTCGTTCAAAGGCTTTTTCTGTTCAATCTCCTTTCATTCTGTTTTCTTTATTCACTTTCGTTATCAAAAGGTTGCGTTTTGATTCTTTTTTTTTTTCTTTTCCTTTCGTCAAAACGACATTGCCGTTTGCTGCGTTTCGACCAAACGCAGCAACTTCTCTTCCTTTCGTCGTTTCATCGTTTGGTCTTTCGACCTTCAATTTCCATCCTTCCGCCTTTCTCCTTAACATTTTCCAAAATTCTACTTCGGCCCCCAATTCTTTAGGTCCGTCTGCAATTACACCCTTTCTTCCCTTCTTTTCTTTCCCAATTTTCCTAACTTCTTTTATTTCTCCTCAATTTAATCATTTTTCCTATTTTTCTCCAAATCTCAATTAAACTCTTCTAATTAATAAATAATTAAAAACTTAAAACATACTATGATTAAAAATTGAAATAAAAATCAATTGAAAATAAAATATAGAACATTTGTCATTTTAATCTTAAAATTGATTTTTAAGATTAAAATCAAAAATCGTTCTTTTTAAATTCTTCCTTTTTTTTATATTTTTCTTTTGCAAATTGAAAAATAAAAACGCATCGAAAAACATATATTTTTGGTAAAAAGAAGGGGAATTTTGAGAATCTTTTAAAACGCACCAAGGATTAAAAGATTGAAATATATTTTGGAAAAGAGGAGAATCGAGGTGAATAGGAATTCTAGAAATCCCGAGCTTGGAGTTCTTATTATCCTCGGTTATTTTACGGGGACAAAAATCAAGCGTCAACAGTTTTGCCCCCACTTTGATAGAAATTGTGCTTCGCACGAATTTCTATCAAAGTAACAATTGACGCTGAGATAGAAATACTTACCTCGGGGTTTGCTAGTCTTTGACGAAAGCGACTTCTCTGCTTTCTTTGACATCTGGTTGACTAATTTGTGTTGAAAACGACTTCTCCGTTTTCATTCCGACTTCTGATTGAAATTGGAAGTGGTTTCTCCAATTTTCCGACGACTGGTTGAGCTGAAAGTGGCTTCTTTACTTTCTCTGGCAACTGACTGAATTGAGAGTGAATTTTTCACTTTCTCTGACGGCTGTTTGAGGTGAAAGCGACTTCTCTGCTTTCTGACGACTGTTTAGATTGGAAGTGGCTTCTCCACTTTTCCGACGACTGATCCGAGAGTGACTTCTCCACTTTCTCTGATCACTGATTGAATTGAGAGTGGCTTCTCCACTTTCTCTAACATCTGGTTAGGTTGAAAGTGACTTCTCCACTTTCTCTGACGACTGATAGGATTGAAAGTGGTTTCTCCACTTTACAAGACTCCGTTAGTTTTACTGCAATCAAGGGAACGCCACGATGATTGTTCGACTATTATTGATGAGATTAATCCATCAAGCTTGGCATTGATCTTCAGAAGAACATTAGTAAGATACTGATCATTGTTCTTCTGTGGAGGCAGACATTGAGTCACAATTCCAAACTCAGCAAGATTTTTTCTTCTTCCAAGGACCATATATGTCACGGTTCTTCCCTTGGAACGTCGATGAAGTTTAGACTGAATTTCTTCAAGTATTTTGGTGACACTGATTGTAGTTATAACCCGTCTATGCTAAAAATTCTTCTTCATTACATCACAACGGATCTCTCACAGAAGTTCTTTTCATTTCTCCCCATCTCATCAGATCTTGTACCAGTTTACGAACGTCACATCGTGTAGAGAAGTTCACAACATCTCGCCACTGTACTCTCGACTGAAGCTCAACCTGTTGACGTTCGATTTTTGCACCCCAAAATCATCCGAGGATGATAAAGAGCTACGAATTAGAAATCGGCCTAATTCCTTTTCGGTTCGCTCTTTCCTCTTTTTCAAAAATATTTTCCTTAATATTTTTAGTCCTTTGTATGATCAATTGAATTCATTAAAATACCCTTCTAATTGCAAAAATATTTTTATGTTTGTTAATGTAATTTTATTTTTCTAAATTAGAAAAATCCAAAAAAAA
>CANUEY010058963.1:0-14919 GCA_948099555.1 Croton setiger | reverse complement strand
AAATCCTTTGCGTACGAGCGGTTCTTCATCCATTGCGAGGTGTTGGGTCGTGAGGGAAGGTGGATTATACTTGTTCCAGTTTCTCCTATCAAACGGGTAACTCGGGTTTTCTAGCCGTTGAGCTATTGGGTCCGCGTCAATTTCTTCCATTTGTTTTGTTGTAAAGTCAAAGATGCAGCTTATTGAAGGTATTACTGTTGTGATGAATTTATCTCAACATCATTATGTATCCAAATTTGCTTCCTTCCATTTATAATTATTTTGCATCTCAACCTTGGTAGCTGCCCTTCTTGTTATATTCTCTTCTGATTTTGCCTGCTAATCGTTGAACCTGTTTTGGATAGTTAAGTTAATTCATTGAACATATGGGCTGTGAGTGTTTGCTTAATGCAGTTATAGCCCTTACCACTGCATCCTTACTGATTGTTTGGTCATTGCGGTTTGATCTTGCTTCTGTCTCTCTGTAAATTCTAAGTCCAGCGAGTCTTGCAGTCAATTTGTTTCATGTTTCAGAATATTAAATTGTTGTTGCCATGGTTTCAAGTTGACATCAATGTCCTTGGTAGTCCAAATCAGGTTATTTAGGGTTTGAACTAAAATGATCTCTGTTTCTTTTTGTTGGATATGGTATTTTTCTTCATTAAATAAGATTTGTGGAAACCTACTATAGTCTACGTGTCCTTTACTGTGTGAAAAACCCTGCACTCATATGTTAAGGTCTGATTCCTGTTGCCTCTTTTGCCATGTTGGCATGTTAAGGACCATTATTACAATTTTGCATGTTAGGGGCCATTTTGATTATTTCACATAATTTTCAAAAATTATAGGGACCTTTTCGTAATTTTTCCTAACTTCAGGGACTTTTCTGTAATTTTGCAAGGATGTTTTAAATGCTTATTTTATATGCTTCTCGGGTATTTGGAATTTAATTTGGGATAAATTGGGTAGAATATTAATAGATATTCAGTTTGTAATTAGTTTTAGGATTTATTTTCCGCACTTTACTTTTCTGCAAATTTATCGCTTACAATGTTTGAATTATTTTCGCAAATGACCGTAAATCGCCAATTAGGAACATCGCTAGTTTAAATCACGCAATGGATTTTTTATTAAAACTTAAATTTTGGAAAGAAAAACAAACCAAGAGGCCGGTTTTACTGGGCGGCGGTTTAAGTAAAATTTAAACCGTCGTACCTCACCCCCTTACCCGAATCTCTGAATTTTCGACCAGTGCCTTTTAAAATAAAAACGAAGTCATTTTTATAAAATTAAAATCTGGTGTCCCGAAATCGGGTGGCGACTCTTAAAAAATGTTTTTAAGACCGACTAGTTTCGGCATCGCAAACCAAAAATGTTTTGTCACTATTTTTGGTAAAAATCCAAAATCCTCCGAAAACTGGACGACAACAACGTCGTTATAGTTTTAGGGTTCCAAAGGTCTTAAAATCATGTAAATAAACATATCATAAAATATCAAAATCATTTACTTTAAATTTTCCGTAATTCCGACGTTTTTCGGTCACACGAGCCAAAAACCCTAATCAAGCCTCGTTTGTGTGTTCAGACGGTAAACGAGCTTAAAACATAATTTGTTTATCATATTTATTTTGTGCCTTATCATATTCAAATCATATATTTCATAATTAAATCAATTATCTAATTATATGAAATGCATATCAAATGAAAATACATGTTATACGTCAAATGACATAGAAAACAACGTAAGTAGGGTTTGAAGTGTCACATAAATAACCTACATTTTTATGTATTTTGAGTGTTTGATAGAAAGATGGTCAAAAAAACAACAATTTTAAAAAAAAAAATCAGATAAAACGGACATCTATCACATCACTATCAACTCTGTTACTATTTATCTTCTACTATATTAAAAATCACTCAATATTTTATTCAACACATCATTCAGACCATTTATCGTGTTAAGAGCAAACTTTGTTTAAAACAAACACCAAAAATAGAATGTTTTTCTATTTAAAAAATGGAGGGGTATTTATGTTTAAAAAAAAAAAAAGTTTTTATGATATTTAAATTACAATAGTTGTTTTTTTTTTTTTTTTACCAATGGCCGACATGACCATTGAAAAGAAAACCAAAGCAACATAGCCAGAAACGCTAAAGCAACGGTAAATTGTCGCCTCTAGTTCAAAATTGCAGAAACAATGATTTTTTTTTAAGACAATTATACAAAACAAGAATGGCAGATGAAAGGAGGGAGGGAGGCAGTTCTCTTAGTCGAGGTTAAAATTTCCGGTCGCTTCATGCTTCAGTTTTTCAAACACAATTTTTATACCCTTAGTTTAATTTGAATTTCCTCCTTTTTATATAAAAATTTTATTTGACTTGGTGATATTTTTGAGTTGTCCAAAAATATGTAAGGGCTATATTTATTAATGCAAAATAAAAATGGTTACTTAGTTTGAATGAAAGCGCAATTATAAATAGTGGTCCTTTTTTTTTTAACCTTTTACGTTTCCTATGTTCTTCTTTTCCCAACGTGACTGCTAACGCAAACTGGAATCACCAAAGCAACGACAAACAGTCGGCTCTAGTTCAGAATTACAGAAACAAAGTTTTTTTTTTTCTTCTAGAAAACAAGATTGATAGATGAAGAAAGGGACAGAGGTAGTCGACGTCAAAAATTTCCGGTCGCTTTGTTTTTTCTCTTGCTTCAGTTATTTAGAACACAATTTTTATACTCTTAGTTTCATTTGAAATTTCCTCTTTCTTTTGCAATAAAAATGGGAATGTGTGTTTTTTATTTAATTTAATTACATGTAATAACATATTGTGCGTTTTTCATTTAATAAATATCTGGTATGATTACTAAAATAACACTTTTTATACTTTTACACTTATGCCTTTATTTTCTTATTATTTAAAAAATAGAAAATTAAAGAAAAAAAAAAGTTAGATTCCATGAACTTGAAAATGTGAAAACTGGTGCTTCAACCTTAGTGGATCTTTACCGTCGTTTGCCACCATTTATTATGGGGAATGGTCAGCTAGCGTCGTGGCTCACCAAACCAGTCAACGACAACCTCAACTGGCACCATAACTCCGATGAATGGCACCATAACTCCGATGAATGGCAGCTGGAATAGCCAGAATCTTCTTCCAAACTTTCCATGGTTGAAGCTTTCCGACTGAATTCTGAAGTCTTCCGGTGATCATCTGTAAAATCTCAATGCACCATTAGATTTATCTCTCTCCAAGAGTTTCAATTTGATATAGTTGTTCGCTACAATCATCGTCATTTTCCGGTGATTAAAAATAGAGAAACAAGCTAATTTTTACTTTTTTCAGCTAAATATGGTTGAGTAAAAAAGAAATAAGACCATATTTAGAATTTAAAGTCCAGAATTTTCGGATGACATATCATTTGTTAGATTTTATCATAGTTGTAATTTATCTGTGACTGATAACTATTAGGGTTTATTCAATGAAAAAGATGAATATGATAATAAAATTCAATAAACTTAATAATTTTTATTAAATTTTATTGATTACTGAATCTAATAAATATAATTTAATAAAAACATTACTGATTTTAATATAAAAAAATGTTGATTCTTATTTAATTTTATTGATACTTGTTTGAATAAACATTAATAACATTAATAACAAACAAATAGAATTCATTTATTTATAATATTTATTGATTCTTATTAATAGTTACTAATTATATTTACATATATTAAATCCTTTATTGATTTGTTATTAATTGTTATGATAATTACTAACTGCATTTATATTTATATGTACTTAACCTCTAATTGATTTGTTATTGAAGTTTGTTTATTTTTATTAAAGTTATATTAATTCTTGTTAGTTTTTAATGATTTTTATTTAATCAAGAATATAATCCAACAACTATATTAGATTCATCTTAAAAAATCATTTCTTATATATTTTTAATGATACTAATTCTTGTTTCTTTTTACTAAAATTTTATTTTCTACTATTGTTAATGATCAATACTAATTATTATTGAATTTTTTATTTAATTTTATTGTTATTTATTGAAATATACTATCACCTTCATCTTTATCTTCTTCATCTTATAAACTCTAGCTTTTACTGGTGACTAGAAATTGCAACTCTTAACTTAGTACCCATTAACCAATTTTACCATAGTTTTAAATTTGTAAATGTATAAAAAATATATTTTTCTACTTTCAAATTATATATCTCATCTTTATTTAATTTAACAGAATTAATATATTAATTATTTTAGAATAATTTTTAGAAATAAATAATATATTTATACAAACTGATAGTTTTATTTTTTATTAAATTAGAAATTTATTAAAAGTTAAAATTAATTGAGTTTGCAAGAACCTAAAACCAAAGATAACGGCAAGGCATCAAATAAATTTTTGCTTGACGTAGAGTCCGATCATTTGTCTCTACTGTTTATTTTAATAAAAATTAAAATTAAGAAACTATCTTCATGTTCTTTAAGAACATAACTAATCCAAAAAATGATAGAATATCAATCCATCACAACTAGTATCGTCCAAAATGACTAGTGCAAAAGTTCTTATATGACAGAACCAACCTTCAACAATAACACTCTGACGACAGAAGGGACAATATTTAATTTAATAAAAAAAATATATAATATGTACGCTAATAAATAAAAGTAGTTTGTGTAAATAAATTATTTAATTTTTAAAAAAATATTTTAGTTAATAAGTATTGAGTTAAAAGTATTGTTAGTTTAAAGTTGGAAAAATGGTAAAATTTGATAAAAATGCCTGAAATATTGAATTGGTAGTTAATTTCAAAAAATGGACATAAAAGTCATCATTTGTTGTTTTTGTCTTAAAATTTTAAAACAGTGCTAATTATTTGAAGGACTACTGACTTGTTTAATCTGCTTGTGTTTATATTCAATAAACAAGCAGTGAGGCTGTTGAAAAATAAGATTATCATTTGAAGATTGAACTATAGTTCCATTTATATATTATATTATATTACAGGAGATCCTTTTATCATAAGGCCAAAAAACAGAAGACAAATTACAACTAATATGAATGATGAATAAATACAGTTGAATCAAATAATACAGATTCTTATTAATGCAGAATGATGTTAGTATATATATATATATATATATAGCTATTGTTCAAGGGGCATCCACTCTAGTTCTAGATCTAGCTCCCCCGATTCAACGTTTTGGAGCCTGATGGACACATCCTGCTTAACCTTTCCCTCCACAATGTTAATAGTGCTATCTTCTATAAGTGCATTGTCATGTGATTTCAGCCATTTTCCAATCTGCATATTCCCAAACATTTCTGGGTCCCCAAATGCCATTGCTGAAGTTATCAGCGGCTGGATATCAAGCTCTGCTTCTCCCATTATATCATCTGCCGAAAAAGTGTCGTGATCGAACACCTCCTGCAACCCACCAAATGAAATCATACTGATTCAACAAATATTATTCTACATGTAAAAACCTAGAAGTTGTACATTGACTAGTTTCATAATCGACAAAGTAGTCAGGCAGGGACCCTCATTCTTGAAACTTCAGTTATCTGTGACATCATAAAAAAGCTAAAGAAGCTTACCAACTTTACACTCCCAAAATTCTGTGGAACTGACAGCATAAGTACTTCATTCCAAGTTGGATTCAAGTTGCTTGACATTATAGTCGTCTGAACTGTCTGATAACAAGAAAATCCTCTTTATCATTAGATCAAACAAGTTCTAACGCCATTTGTTCAACCAATCAAATCTTTCTCAAACTTCTGACCATTCATTCAACGATGTTATTAAACATTAATCAAATTGGCCAAGAGAAGATAAGTGGTACAAGGAAGTTGCACTTGAAATGCCAACAATCAGCATGAGGAAGCAAAAAGAAACTAACCTGTTTCCCAAGAGTGAGGACAACATAAGGATCACTTGACATCATATCTCTGATGGCTAAATTCCTACCAGTTTTAACTTTTACCTTCAACAATCCAATATATTCCACCATGGCTTCATCCTGCAAATTTCAGCATCAAATGGACTATGTGATTCAGCATTGAGTACATACATAGATACAATGAAACAAATATGATATACAGTGAAAACAAAGTTTGCCACTTTCTAATTACTGAAGCTCAATAACCAACAACTTATATATGCATTCACAACTGTAACATTTTAACAATCACATCCTATATTTCTATTTCATTTTTCCCCCATAAAATCCATCTGCTCTTTCTTCATCCATCCAAATTTCCAGTTAAATTGAAGGCATTGGCCGTAAACCCATTTCAAATCTTATAAATACCTTACACAAATATACTTGAGTCACTTCAAGTTAGTGAGGTTGCAAATTGGTTTTCCCTTGGTTACTTGAGTGCAGAAGCACTGACTATCTGAAGAACCATACAGTCTAACAAATTCGAAACTTACACCCATTGAACTCTCAGCATTTCAATTTTGCTGTTCCAGTATTTGAACATTATTTTGTTGCATTCAAGAGTAGCAATCAACAAATATTTATCTTAATTAGGTACATTTGACTGAATGTACTTGTTGGAATACTACAATGGACCATTTCCCCAGTGGAAAGCAACACCTCCAGCCTCCCACTTAACTCATCTTTCTGACTTCCTCTTTTCTCTTGGTACAGCCTTATCTCTCATTTTTCTTCTGGGAAGGTACTACTTTTTCTCCTCATCATAAAGCCCCCAGTAAGGAAACTAGAGGCTTTGCAATGAACTCAATTCAGTACATTTGATTTTGCCAATTCTCATGTACAGAAATGATTTGCTGACAAAATCAAATTCCTATGATCTGAAAATGAATAGCTTTGTAGTAAGAGTATATTACTATTAGATGCATGTGAAATATTGTTGCTCAGGTTGGTGACAATATTGTCCCCTATCATCAGGAATATAAGTATAATATTCTATAGATAGAGGAAAGTGTGACTTAAATTGGATGAAAAGCAAAATTTACCAGGTTTTGTGATGTACTAGAAATTCGGAAACCATCCAAAATCTTTCTAGAAAAACTTGATTGAAGAGAAATTGCAGTCTTCCCCGATGTAATCCGCAAGCTAGGCTTCAAAAATTCTTGAAGCTCGTACTTAGACCTGTGTGAAAAATGAAAATATGTAAAGTATTAACCAAACAAGACAAGATTAATCAAAAATTGTTTTGTTACTGCATGAATAATACCCAAGCTCCATAAATGTCAAATTACTCGACTGTGAATGAATAATTAAAGCACAAATATGCAAGTAACTGGTATGGTAGTTGTTAGCAATATAAAAGAACACTAGAAAGCATCATTAAGTTAGTGTTGATATTCACAAATAAATTTACAGCCAACTCTTTTCTAACCTGATAAACTTTCTACGCTCTTCATGATTAGCATCTGGTTGCGGCTTTGTAAAATCAGCAGGTATAAAGGCCTCATAGATTGCATTAGCAGCAGAATTTCCTCCAACTTCTATCATAGAATCAATTTCATCATCAGTCCACTCATCCAATGTCACAGATAAAACCTGCAAGTTCCAGATATAGACATGAGTGATTAAACAATTTAAGATGCATTTTGGACATCTTTACACAAAAAATGAAAGCATTACGTAGGCATAAATTCAAACTCATACATGAGTGCATACAATGATGCATGACTAGAACTGAGATAATTTAACTAGAGGCACTATGTGAGTGTTTACCTTTGAGATATGAGAACCAAGGCCTCTGTGCACTCCACAACATTTTAAGCATATAAATACTCCAATATTCACAGACCTGAAGAAGAGACTGTCAACCAACTCTTCCATAACTTGATATGGTGTATAAATCAGACAATGTAAACTTGTGTTTATATTACTACAATCTTATGATTGTCTTACATAACAATATGCATGTAATGTTATTTTGCAATTTGTTTGAAAGAAGCGGTGCATTTAAGAGGCTCAAGTGGGTCATCTAGATGGCTGCAGTGGGTATAAGAATTTCTAGCACGTTATGTTAAACCACTTGCACCCCCCAAATTAGATGCTACTGTTAGCCAACAGCACAGGGGCTATGATTACACAAATATGAATATTTATTCAAAGCTTATTCACAATCTAGAGTTATTAAGATGATCAACTCACGCCCATTTAGGATCTGGAGCACCACAATCAGCACAACAGCGATTATTACTTTGTTGCAATAATTCTCTTAATCTTCTCCTACCTTCAAATGAGAAATTAAAAAATAGTTGCATAAATGTAATAATGATATATTACTCAACTGAAGAGAAACAGAATAATGACTATAAAGCTTGAAGCATCACAAACACAAGCATACCTGAACCATGCCTACTAATTTCTAAAGGGCGGCTCATTTCTTTTATGATTACCAAAAATCATTCAACGAAGCTTGTCTCCACGAATTACCTGCAAACCCAAAACATTTTGCACATAACAAACAACTCTCTCTTTTGGCCTATAACCAAATAATCAAATTAGCTATAAAGGAAAAATATTGAAATTTTTTCACTTAGAACATTATGCAATTGGGCCCAAAGAAGAGGGAACTTCCAATTACGAATAAGCAAATAAAAATCCAAAAGTGCGCATGATTACATTAAAAAATGAAAATTACAATTATCATGAAGGAAGAACGATATGGTTTTGCAAATATTTTGGTAAACCCACATCTTAATCAATTATTTGCAGTAAAAATTGGGAATTCCGAAAACGATTCATGAAGTGCAGAAATTTCTGTCCTTTCCATTGTTTCTTAGCATCCAAACAATATCGAAAGCAAAAAACGAAATCAATGAAAATGGAAAACTAATCCAATTATTGTCAAATAATAATAAATTAGATTTACGGGCAAAACAGATTGTTAAATTCAAGAAAAATCAGGGGGGGAAAAAGAAAGAGATCTAGAGTAAGGAGAGGAATTGGAATTCACCAGCAAATATTGTTGACAAATTAAAAGCAGAATTCAAACCGGAATCAAAATCCTTTACGTATTTCCCCTGGACAGAAAGCGGAGGAATAGAGATTGATCCTTGGTTCCGAAAAACAGAGAATTTTAAAGCCTTTATAGGATAATGATTTAGTCGCGGCCGAGAACACTCGTTGCCTATATTTTATAATAAAAATGTAGCCGATTCTGTATGCGAGAATTGAATTCACCCAGTGGCAGTATATGTAAAACCTATTAACCAAGGGGGTTGAAAGGATGTATGGGTAGTTAGGCAAGGAATAAGTAAATGCACGTGTGTGTGAAGTTTGAATGTTTGCAGAATTGGACCCGAGTTCAGACCGGCACTATAACGGGTGAAAATTCAACTTGGTCGGATAATTATTATTTCTTTAGAATCTGAATTTTCATATATATATGGCTGAAAGTGCAGAAGTCCTACTTGTTGAGACGAAGATGACGAACAAACAGAAGAGCTATTCAGTGTCGGAGATAGAATTTTCCTTCGTGTTTCTCCTTGGAAAGACATTATCAGATTCAGGCAGAAAGGGAAACTGAGACCTAGCTACATTGGTCCATACGAGATTATAGAGAAAGTTGATCATCTAGCTTACAGATTAGCCTTACCGCGGATTTGGGGCAGATTCATAACGTTTTTCATGTGAGTATGTTCAGAAGATATAGATCAACTTTACTCATGTGATAAACGAGCAGTCTTTTGATGTGGCAGAGAATTTAAGCTATACAAAGGAACCAATGGAAATCCTTGAATTTAGGGTTAGACAGCTTCGGAATAAGGAAATTCCAATGGTTAAGGTGTTATGGAAACACCATTCACAGGGTGAAGCCACTTGAAAAACAGAGGCACGGATGCGACAGAAGTATCCACAGTTGTTCCAGAGTACAAGTATGGAATTTTGAGGGCAAAATTCTTAAGGAGGGGAGAGTTGACCTCTACTTGTACTCTTACGTCATAAAACATACCATTTTTTTACAACATATTATTACGTTTCTGTCCTGTTAACACATTTAACATAATTTTATATAGCCATGGTGTATATACCATGCAAATAACAAAATATGATATACAATCTCTTTTACCTTTACCTCTGTTTAATCATGCCTTTCTCATAATTTACATATCATATACATTCATGTATAATTTACATATAACAAAACATGGTTATAACCATCTGTTTATCCAAAGACAACATAAACATAACATTTTATATTTACATGCCAAACATATAATTATGCCTTACAAACAAAGCATAAACCAAAACTATATGCAGCATTTACAAATGACGTGGTGAGAGGGAGAGTTGGCCTAGGCTTCAACTGAACCAAACTGAGCATAGACTGGTGAAGTGTCAGTACTTCACTCAGACTACTTACCTGAAACATATATTGCGATTTTGATTAGTCGCATACTCAGCAAGTGTAAACCAAAACCATATAAAGCCAACATATAAGGCACTTTATCATAGCATATCAAATATCAATGAATTCAGGTCATATTCATCATATATAATCATATCTGTAGCATAAAATGCAAAATGACATGTCTTTCCTTTTTCTTTAGTTGTGATTTATCGACAAGTGTTGCCCCGGAAATTTCATAGCATAAGATTCTCTGACTGGATCCAGGGAACATATAAGACACGAAAAATCGTCGGTCATAGGGATCCGAAGATCAACCTTTCTTTGTAAGATCCAAAGATCACTCTGTAACATATAGAACTCGTAGGTCTTTCTATATCATATAAGACACATGGGTCTCTCTGTCAAAATATATAGAAACCGTAGGTTTCTTTTGTGAAATTTGCAAACACTGGCTTCGATAAATCACAATGGCTGTAATTAAGTCCTGTGAAAATGCATTCATATAATATACATTTCATATCATCATATTTCATATAATTATGTGACCGGGCTTCAGTACCGGTTATAACAACATATATATCCAATATCATATCATATAACTCAACTGGTCGGATTTCAGTACCGACTCAGGAATCACAAACATCACAATTCATATATCAGATATCTCTAATTGATCGGGTTTCAATACCAGTCCAAATAGTTCAATATAGCATATTTGACAATATCACAAAGTCATCTCTACACATATAAGTAAGTGGGTTTAACACTTATCTCTTTGCTGCGAGCTCAGTAGGGCCTCAGGTTGTTTACCCTATGCCGCTCAAGAACTCGACGCTCTTATAATGTATAACATAGCAATAATGTTCAATTAATCAAATCAGAAATTCATTTATGCTATGATGCATGATTTAATATTTCATTCTCTAAAATAATTGAGTTTTAAATTTAATCCATTTTATTTACTATGAATTTAAAATCAATCTGTAAAAATTTTCATTTTAAAATCATTTAATAACATATTGAAAATAATTAAAAATCTCTATATATCATTTAATAATTATAATTAATCATAATTATAATTATTAAAATAAAAAATAATCTTTAAATAAATTATATAATAAATCAAAATCAAAATCATAATTAAAATCTCTAACAAAATATTTAATCTTTAATTTTAGAACTTAAAACGATCTCAAAATTAATTTCTAACATCAAAAACGGATTCAGGACGTTGAAATTAGGTAAGAGAGGTCTAAAAAATAATTTATAAACATATTTGGGCAAAAATATAATTAATTAAAATTTTAGTCCTAAATTGCAATTAAAAATAATTGCAAAAACTGCCTAAAAGGACTAAAATGCATGCGGGAAACAAGTTCAGGAGCCAAAATGCAATTTTTACTGAAAACAAGTGCTGGGCGCGCTATTTGGTGCCAAAACGCAAGGGATTCTGTGTTTTCGACCGAAAGCTTCTGGATCAAAACACGCCTGTGGCTGTCATTTTGACCGCGACTCCTCTGGTCAAAACACAGCTTTGGCGTGCGTTTTGAGTCTTCTTCTTCCTCTCTCCCTCTGATTTCTGCCCGATAACTATGGTTTCTAGCAACCTTTCAAATGACTGTACATTCCCTCCGGTGACTTTTCGGCAAGCTACGACCACCATTCTCTTCCTCTACACACTCTCTATCGAACCATCGGAGCCAAATTCACCCATGCACACTCAGTTGGAAGATATAAGCTCTCAAAGTAGCACCCTCAACACAATCTAAAAACCCAGAATTTTCTCTCACTTCTGGTTTCTCTTTCTTTCTCACTTCCCAGCCATTTCCTTCACTTTCTATCACCTTTAACCTCTTCCTACAAGTCTTAGGGATGTTCTAAAGGCTTTGGATTGAAGGTTTTCCCTTTCTTTTCTCTTTTCTCTTTTCTCTTTCTTTTTCTTTCTTTCTCTCTTTTTTTCTTCTTTTCTTGTTTCCTTCAATTCTCTCTCCTTTCCCTCTGTTCCAGCCTCAACTCTAGCCTTTACAGCTCATGATTCAAGTCCTCAGCAAGCCTTTCCAGCAACTACTTCAAACTTTAGCCTAAAAATTCTATTTTTCCCCTTTGGCCAAACTTAACCCTTAAGTATTCTTTCTTCACTTTCTTTCTTTCTTTCACCAATTCCAGCCCAAATAATCTGCCAGCACCAGTTTTAAATGCATTTTTGTTGTCAAAATAATAGGTATAACATGTATCTGAAGTTTCGTAAAAATCAGAATCCGAAAATTATTCGCAGTTCAGTCGGTGCCCTAATCTGACTCCGAAACCTCGACGATTTTCTCGGAACCGAAACTGTACGACATCGTCGCAAAATTAGGGTTCCAAAACTCTTTAAAACATATTAATAAACACATGATAAAATATTAAATTCATTTGCTTTACTTTTTACACGTTTTCGACATTTTTTGGTCGCGCAAGCCAAAACCCTAATTGGCTCCGTTTATGTCTTTCGACGGTAAACGAGCTTAAAACATAGCTTATTTAACATATTAATTTTATGCATTTTCATATTCAAAGCATATCTCTCATATTCAAGTCGTATTCCATATCAAATAATGATGCATTTTAAATAAAATGCACGTAATGCATGTAATGACGTCGGTAACGACGTAGGCTAGGGTTTGGGGTGTCACATCTTAGATATACTAAGCTAAACTATACTTGTCTACTCTGACAAAATTTTTCAAGTTATCCAACCGGCTGCGGCAGAAGGACCGACGGCCCATGACAGCTAATCGGCACATTAGAATTGCATTCATCCTGTTTGTTTAATTTCTATAAATACACTTTCATGCATGCATACATGCATCATTTCCTAACAAATTTTCACTGTACAACCATATACTGCCATAACTTCTTTAAGCTATAAACCAAGAAAATCGGGGTGGCAAAGAATCTACAGTAGATTAATCAGATTATCTTGTTCCCCAGTTTTCAACATTCACAGAGCTCAATCACCTGAAATGGCTAAAAGAAAGCTCCAACAAGGTTACCGAGATCAATGATTTTGAGGCCGCCATGAGAAATATGAGAGTTGAAATGAAGGCTGAAATGGAAGCCGAAATGAATACCAGGGTTCATGAAGGGGTCGCTCAGGCTTTAAGAAACATGAACATCGAACCTTCTCAGTCAACACATTCAGTTCCGAAAGACACTGGGAAGAAAGCAATGAAATACCAGCTCGATCCTGAACTGTACCTGATCGATGAACTGTACCAAAGAAAAAGAGCTTAAAGCTAAATTTAAGGGTGAGAGAGAGACCTTCGATGAATTCAAAAAGTTGAGCAAACAATTGGAAAAGATAAAAACCTTTATGAAAGTCAAAGGGCTTATAGAGTTTTTAGATGACAGTGATGACGAGGAACTGAATCTGAAGAAAGCTACGCCTGTAGCTTATGTAACAACCTAACCTATGACCTTTATGTCATAAAACATGCCATTTTTTTTTTTACATTCTTAACATGTAATATAAGAACATCTATGCTTTAAGACTCCACTATAATCAATCATACAGGTAACACCGAACCCGTAGGCATATTAACATATTAAAACTCTACATGTAATGCAATGACGTTCACTATGCATATGACATGCCATACATTATTTACTATATCATTAATTCGTTTAATCATAGGCATTATTAATATATTACAAACCATATGACAAAAATCTACATGATAGGATGATTCTAATGAAGAAATGCGAGAGAGAGATCCTAAGCTTCAGCTGACCGACCCAGAGGAATGATGACGGAACTGACGCTGTCAGTTGCCCCAAAGAAAACCTGGAATCATTTAAAAGCAATTTAATGAGTTGTGTACTTAGTAAGTGCAAACTATATAATATAAACAATTAATAATTCATAATTTCAAAAATATTAAACTGAACCTGTCGTAGGCAACTTATTTCATAGAATTCCTTTTATCTATAAGTCATAGATATTAATAATCTGTGTTACCTTACATTTCCAAATATTAGTCAAAACATGATCAAATACAAGTGTAAACCACATCATATAAACCAAACACGTAATTTGGTTTATCATATCTTAGCAAAATATCACAATTCCAGAACATAGTTCAGGTTAATATAACTTATCAAAAATAACATGATTCCAGATCATATTCATCATCTAAAAGCATAGCAATATCATAAGATGCATAATGACATGTCTTTCCTTTTTCTTTAGTTGTGATTTATCGACCAAGTGTTGCCCCAAGAATTTCACGGCATATCAGTAACCATAGCTAGCCTGCAAATCTGTAAGACCGGAATATCATCGGTCAAAAGGGATCCGAGGATCAACCTTTATTATGCAGTATTCACCAGATCATTCTGCATCGTATAGGACCCGTAGGTCACTCTGTAACATGTAGGACCCGTATGCCTTTCTATATCAAATTGGACCCGTAGGTCTTTTCATCAAATCATATGAAAACCGTAGGTTTCTGTAGACGGCCGGACCGTCCCGCCAGTTCGGTTTTCCTTTCGTGATCGAAAGGGTTTTTGCAAATTCAATTGATTTTCAAGAAGTGTTCCTTTC
>CANUEY010058805.1:0-15528 GCA_948099555.1 Croton setiger | reverse complement strand
CACAACACATATTTCAATTAAAAATTGAAATCACAAATAAAATATAAATATTTGCTATTTTAACCTTAAAATCGATTTTTTTTAAGGTTAATATCGCAAATAAACACATTTAATTCTTTTTAATTTCTTTTTTTCTTTTTCTTCTTTTTTTCTTCTTTTTCAATTTTTGCAATTTGAAAAATAAAATACATCAATCAAACATAAAAATATTTTAGCAACTAGAAGGGTATTTCAAGAATTCATTTAATCACGAAAAATGATTAAAAATATTAGAAAAATATTTTTGGAAAAGAGGAAAGAGCGAACCGAAAAGGAATTTTGGCAACTCCGAGTTGGGGACGCTTTATTATCCTTGGATAATTTTGGGGTGTGCACAAATCGAGCGTCAACAACTACACAGCAGCAAGGAATGAAACAGCAAGAATCTAATCCTAAAATAGTAGCTATGAACAAACAGGCAGGACACAAAATGGAAGCAGAACAACTAAACTAAGACTACTAGGATCACTTAGCAAACATAAATAGGGCATCAAAATAACCAGAACAGATCAAGCCAAGCGAAATAATCACCCATAGAAAGTAGTATGATCACAAAAAAAAAAAAAAAACAGTTTAACAAATAATCATAAGGCATGATACTGTCAAAGATTTCCAATACTCCTGTTCCAGGAGCTCCAGAATAACACAGGCACGATCAAGGGCAGATACTTTTTAAACCATAAATAAAACACTAACTCAAACTCAAATTCATTTATTTTCAAATCAAAATGAGATGAAGCAGAAGCTATTCAACAAAATTAAATAACCAACTCAATCCGGTTCCCAGGTGAAATCAAACATAGCAAACAGAATTATGAACAGAATTAAGAAAGCCGAAGTTTAAATCAGAAAGTACCTCAGAAAAATTGCTCAGCTTTTATTCAGAATCCAAATTGTTTCTTTACAGCATCAATGTCCTTCTAACATTTGATTTTGAAATCCCAACGAATACACAAGAATCCCTAATTCTAATTTTCAAACCTTAATCCCCAATTACAGAAGAAATCCCAATTCCAGAAACCCTACACTAATTTTCCCCAACTTACAGACAGAAATCGAATGAAAAATCCCTAAAACGAAAGACAGAATGCTTACGATTTCTAGAAAGCTTTTCTCTCTCTCTCTCTGATTTTCTTTATCCTCCCCCTCTCTCCCTGGAAGCCTTCTCTCTTCGAACTGCAGTGATTTCCTTTTCAAGGAAATCACCCGCGGCCCTCGGATGGCCACATCCCCTTCTGGCTGCAGCCGTCGAAGCGTTCTCTTCATTCTTCATCTTCAGTCTTCCTTTTTGCTTTCTGTCTCGATCATCTGTAGTCAACCTTCAGAGGCTGTTGAGGGATGGCTTCTCTCTCCTCCATCTCCTTCGATTTCGTCTGGGAAACCACAGTTTCCCTTTGTTAGATTCCTATTCAGTTTAGGTTTCCTCTCCTTCGTTTTTCTCTCTTCTGTTTCGTTTCATTCAGCTTCGTCGAAGCTTTCTGTTTGATCTTCTACTTCTGTTTGTTTTCTGTACACTTCAGTTGACGAAACGAGGCGTTTCGATTTTATATTTTTTTTGCTTTTCTGTCGACTAAACGATGAGTCGTCTGATGCGTTTTGATGAAACGCGGCTGCTTCTTCTCTTTCTGCGTTTCACTGTTTGGTTGAAACGACATGTCGTTTTGACCCTCAGTTTCCAGATCCACGCTTTCCTCCCCAGCATTTTCCAGAAATCAGACTTTGGCCCACGGAACTTTCTATCCATTTGCAATCAAGCCCTTCCTTCCTTTCTTTTCTTTTCCAATTTTCCTAACTTCTTTTCATTCTTTTCAATTTAATCCTTTTTCTTAATTTTTTCAAATTCTCTTAATTAAACCCTTCTAATTAATTTTTCAAATTAATTAAAATTAAAAACATAAAACATACTTTGATTAAAAATCGAAATCAAGAATAAAACATAAACATTTGCCATTTTAATCTTAAAATTGATTTTTAAGATTAAAACCACAAATCATTCTTTTTAAATTCTTTTTCTCCTTTTTTTTCTTCTTTTTTTTATTATTTTTCTTTTGCAACTTGAAAAATAAAAACACACCTAAAAACATATTTTTTTTATTAATAGAAGGGAAATTTTGAGAATTTCTTAAAATGCGACAAGGATTAAAATAATGGAAAATATTTTGGAAAAGAGGAAAATAGAGCTGTATAGGAATTCTGGAAATTCCAAGCTTGGAGCTCTCAACATCCTCGGTTATTTGTGGGGTGCAAAAATCAAGCGTTAACACAAAGTCAGATGATTAGTGGGCATTCCACTAGACATGTGGATGGTAAGTGGCACGTTGATAAGGATTTTCATAAAACATGATTTTTTTTTAAAAAAAAAAAACGTAAACCAGATTTTCCACGAAACTTCCTTCTCCTCCTCTTTCCTCTTCCTTCTTGTCAACTCACTGCCACTACCCAACCACCCACCAGCAACCCTTTCTCTTCTTCTCCTCCATTTCCTTTTCTTCATTCTTTACCTGTCAAAAATCCAACCAGGAAAAACGATTGGAGTTCTGCAAATCAAATTCCATTGCAATAACCCTTACAGTCACACTTCTTTTCCTCTTATTCTCTTTCCTCCTTTAGCATCGTCAGGCTTGTTTGGTTTAACTGTTCTTCACAGCTTATAATTGGTAGCAGATAGCTGGTTCAATTTGTGTTTGTAAAAATACAACAGCGGTTGTGGTTAAAATGTGAAATTACCAATAAACATATAATTATCTATTAAATATTAATTTTTATTTTATTTTAATAAGGTTAATATAGTTCTAGTATGAATTAGCTATGAATTGGAATGAAAAAACTTCGAATAGTAGCTTTTTGAAACAATAGTTGTTTTAGGTTATTGACAGTTGTTGTTAGTTTTAAAATTTACTAAAATTTTTGCGCCATAAATTTAATTTTTGGTTCAATTCAATTTTAGTTGGGTTTGATTCAAGTGATAAGTTTAATTGTAATTGGGTTCAGTTGTAATGGGGTTGGGTCATTATTGTATTTGGGCATGAATATTTAGATGTTGGGCCTTTGGAGTGGTTAAAGTCAAGAGCCTGGAAGTTAAAACTTTGGTCAAATAGAAGACTCTGGAATGACTTCGAGAGGTGGTTGGTTGCAATTACGTAGTCAAAGCGCATGAATGAAATGAAAGTGGAATGTGGAACGTGGGACTCTAGAAGTGCTTGGGTAAACTTTAGAGGGACAAACTTAAGTAACTACCAAAGTGTTTTGGAGGGAAAAATTTCATAACTGCTTTCCATTTCTGTATAAATAGCTAGCTTTATAAATTGTAAGAACCAAGCAACAATTAATCAACAACAATAGGAAATCAAATCAAATTCAAACTCAAAAACAGTTATAGACTTCATCAAGTATTTTATATCCGTTTGTCTTAAGTTCAATCCTAAAACCATATTTTCTGGATCTCAAGCATCCAAAGGTATGTCTCTGGATTAACTTTACAATCACTTACTTCGATTGACTTTTCAGTCCTGGAACAAGCTTTTTGCGTTATCTTCATTTCTAGTTGATTTAATCCTGGAAAGATAAATCTCAGTCTTCTTCCGGTCGATTTAATCCTGAAAAGACAAAATCCATTCGTTCTCTAATTGATTTAATCTTGGAAAATGAAAACCAAACCATTGAGTTATTTTCTAAACGTAATTTAATACAATTTCCAAATGCTGAACCTTCTTAGGAATGCTTTGGGGAAGCGTTTACCATGAAACCAATTCACAATTCAAGAAGTCAGATTTGAGCGCAAACTATGGTTGGTGTACCTACACACTTGACACGCTCTTTCCGCACCTTTTAGCTGTTAGCCAGCCAAAGATTTAAACCTCTTAGAAGAGAGTTCAAACAATTTTTTTGGTACGCCTGCTTAAAAGGCAGCCAAAGTTGTTTAAGCTCCAAAAAAGAGGCCTAACACAAACATCTAAACTCTAACTTTTGGATTCCTAACCACTATCAGCTATATGAAACAGCTAAACCAAAAAACCTTATCATATTTATCTTCACACTAGATCTCCTTTAGTTTTGTAATCAAGGAAGGAAGAGCTCTAAAGGCTTTAGTTTTAGGGAGAGAGTGGCTTTCATTATTTTCGAGCAACAGAGAAAGCTGAAGAATGGTCGTAGTACATCTCTTAACTCGTTGGAACTTTGAAAAAATCTGAGGGCATTCGATAAGTATTCTCACTAATCTTAGAATTTATTTGCATTGAATAAATTGAAATTTGGAAGAGATATTTAATTATTTTTTTATTTGGATTGTGATTAAATTACGTTGTAGTTTTGAAATGCTTTGATAAATGGATTGAAATATGAGTTCTCTGTTTATGCTCAGTTCCGTAATTTTGCTCCAATTTCCTAGCTTTTGTGTTTTTATTATTATTCTTCTTCTTGTACTATATTAGTTAACAAGAGACAACATTAGTTTTGAACTATTATAAATTTCCCATTAAGACAAGTTTTTACAGTTATATTTAGTTCGAGAAATTTTATTCAGGAATAATTTGATAATTAGGATTAGATGAATTGTGAAATTTTTGAATTTATTTGACTAGCTTCTGCTTTTCCCTTAATATATTTGGAACACTTGTTGATAAAGGTTAGGTGCGTTTAGCTATTGATGAAATAAAATAGGTTGTCACTGCTAGTTATTGCAGGAAAAGTGAAAAAGTAGAGAGAGCCAAAGCTGAAGATTTTAATGTAGAGGAGGGTGAATTGGTTAAAAGAGGAAAGTGAGCAAGAGGATGAAGTTTTTGACCAAGTTAGTATTGTAGGAAACCTCCCTAAAAGGTGACATACCATGAGGTCTCAGAAGAGCATGTTGTCTAGAAGTAACCTTTCAGAGGAGGTCGCTCAACTAGGCTTACTGACATGTCACCTATACCTAAGGCTTAGAGAGAGGTCACTCTTCTTAGTTGAGGTTGTATGACCTAGTAGAGCTTGCCCTTTGCCTACCTCTACTTACCATCTACCTCTACCCTTGGTCTACCTCTACTATTGGCCTACCTTTACCTTTACCTCTATGATAATGGCCTCCTAAAGGGCAAGGAAATCCATTAACCAAAGACTAGGGGAGGTTGCCTTTCGGCCTAAGGTAGAGATCGCCCTTCATAAGTCCTGTACCTAAGTACTCTACCTAGAGGGTAGGTCGCCTGAACAGCCTCTCGGACAAGCAAGACACTTGGATCCTAAGAATATTAGAGCTCGTTGTGCCCCAATATTCATGAAACTCATTAAATCTTATTGGACTCGAGGTTTTCAGGAGCTCACCATTTTAAGCTCCTTATATAAGACCTTCAATGGTCACTTATCAAGAGGAGTAGACTTTCAAGTATATATAGACCACTATTTAAGCAGTTAATCTCTTATAATCTATTGTATTTCTTTTGTCTTGACTTAATTCATGCTTCTATTTTTAGGTGGGTGAAAGCATGAGAACTTTAATTAAAACATTTAAAGCCTCTTTCTTGCCTTTCTTTGATGATGAAGATGGGAATAATGTTGTCTTCTTCTTTTTCTCCGTTTAGGGTTTGGTTTTTCTTCTTCATTTAGGGTTTGGTGGCGGCATCCATGGATGAACGATAAAGACAATAAGAAAGTCTGGTTTAGTTTTTTTTTTTAAATTTTATATCTTATGAAATTCTAAGTCAACATGCCACCTAAAGTCCACATGTCTAGTGGAATGCGCAGTAATCATCTAACTTGGTAGAAAATAACTCATTTGGTCCTTAAATTCATCCCTATCTTTCAATTTTTGACTAGAATTCAAAATAGGGTTTCAATTGGTCAGTCCCAATTTGTTAGGGGTGATGTTGGCACAAAGTTGGATTTGAGGTAAAATTGACAATTGACAAAAAGTTAATGATGATATTATTGGATAGGCCCTCATACACAAGCAAGTGTTTGTAGAAAAACTAACATTTGAGATCATATACAAAAATGTTAACAATATAATCTTAACTTTGGAATTTAATTTTTTTTAAAAGAAATCTTGGAAGTTAATAAATTTTCATTATGTGTAAGGGTTTGAATTTGAGAGACTTAGAAATTTTATTTTAAAAAACGAGGCAATGTTTGATGAATTGTCTTAATTTATAGGTTCTCGCATGAGAACTTCTCAAAGCATCCGTTGCAGGAAGGTCAAAGCAACTAATAAAAGAACCAAAAAGTAATTTTCTAAAATCTCAAGGACTTGAAAGATATTTCTTTTCCAAAACTTTTACCCTTAATCAGTGGGGAAAAAAAAATAGAAAAAACGACTTGATAGTCTAAACGGTATATGAACCAAAAGGACTTATAAATCTAATTTTGAAAATTGGAAAATTCGAGAGCATCTTTACCAAAATTTTAATGACCCGAAAGAAAATTTCACAAATAAAAGTAATTATAATGTATATTTACCCATATAATTAAAATGTATTTCACAAAAATAAATCATGTATATCACAACAATATTCTAAAATAAAATATAGCAAAACTATATTAACATAGCAATTACATATTTTCAATATAAAATTATATACATTTTAATCATTACGGATTGAATTTAGTAGATCTTCATTTCATAAACCGTGAAATAAAACGAGTAGAGATTTTAACAGTATTTCATAACTATGACGGATAATGATTTCCATTTCCCATAATCAGTCCATAATAACTATTAGCGCATTACTCTATTAATTATTTATTTAACGGGTTTGGTACTTATTTATACTTAGATTACGTATTCTCCACTATCCATAAAATTTAGCAAGCCACCCAAGAGATGCAAGAGGAGGTAGCAGATTCCAATGGTGCAACTCTCAAATCTTTAAATGATGATCGTCCATGCAGTTGGAGCTTGGAAGAGGAGTCAGATATATTTGTTAGGTCATGTATCTTCTAATTGCACTAATTTTGCATATAAAAAGTTACAACATTAATTTTTGTTTTTGAAAAAATGCCACATACTTAAATTTGACTTTAGTTCTTATACAAGCTTGAGCCACTACTGTGGTATGAAATGAATTGGCATCACCAAATGATTCATATGCTGTATCAGCTTGGAATATATAGGTTCTTTAGGTGCCCTTCCTTATCTACATCAATCGCATTGTTTTGATGATCCTTGGATTATGGGTCAGTTTCATTTCAAATCGGAACTTGCCAAATCAAAGAGTGGTTTGAGTTAAGGAACTAATTGGTGAGCAAGTAGGAGAGTGGAGAAGAGAAGTGGTTTTTGCAAACTTCAGTAGAGGAGATGCAACTAAAATCCTAGCTATGCCTTTGGTTAAAATGATAGGGGAGGATTAAATCATTTGGAGCTTCACAAGGAATGGGAAATACATTGTTAAATCTGGTTATAAAATAGTGAATGAATTGACCAGTAATGGAGGAGATCAATCATTCTGGAAGAATTCAACTAGAATAATATTTGGAAGCTGTATGTAACGAGAAAATTGAAGTTTTTCCCATCGAGACTTTTGAGAGGAGCATTACCTATAGGGGCGAGAATTATTTTTCAAAAAAATTAAAATTTATTTTCGTAATGGATGGCAACTATAAAAACCAATTAGTTTGGCACATGTGTGATCAAAAAAAGTTTTAACACCTATTTTATAAAATGAAATATTAAATTTGCAAAGTAATCAGAGATGAAATGGAAGAAATCATTATATTGAATAAGTCTTTTAAAAAATTACTAGAAAATCTATCATTTATTCTTAAGGCCTATTCAGATAGTGACTGGGTTGGTTGTGTTGATACCAGAAAATCTATTACTGGTTATTCAGTCTATCTTGGCAATTCTTTAATATGTTGGAGATCAAAGAAGCAATCCACAATTCAAGATCTTCTGCTGACGCAGAATATAGAGCCTTAGTCACTGTAACTTCTGAACTTCAGTGGTTATCTTACCTTTTAACTAATTTCAATATTCCATGTTTAAAGCCATTTTCTGTTTACTGTGACAATAAACATAAACAAGAACAACAGTAAAATCAGTTCCATGATGATGAGTAAACAAGGAATTATCAGAAGACGACTATGAATAACAATGAGAAAGAGGAAGGTTGTCAATTTTGAGAACCATTGCCTACTAGCTTATTTTAAGCCATATTAACTCTTCTATAACTTGCATACCTTTCCTTTAGGAATGTCCAGACCTAGAGGTGGTGCCATATACACTTCCTCAAGCAAATCACCATGAAGAAATGCATTATTGACATCCAACTGTTGCAAAAACCAGTTGTTTAAAGCAGCTAGGGATAAAAGTAGTCTAATTGTGGTCATTTTTGCTACTGGAGAGAAAGTCTCCAGATAATCCAGTCCTTCTACTTGAGTATAGCCCTTTGCTACTAATCTGGCTTTGTATCTCTCAATATTGCCATCAGAATTTAATTTGACCTTGTAAACCCATTTTTAGCCAATCGGAGATTTGGTTGCAGGCAGATCCACAACATCCCAAGTGTTGTTATCTTGCAGAGCTTTGATTTCTTGCTGCATTGCTTCTCTCCATTCTACATGTTGAAAATCCTCTTTATGTGATTTAGGTTCTTGCACTAAGTTCAACTGACATATAAAATGACAATAAGAAGGTGATACAGTGTTATAAGATAACACTGTAGACAAAGAGTGTTTAATGGAAACATTATGAACAGTGCCAGTTGAAGAAGGTTGATAAAAATAATCATTATGGTAAGAAGGGGGGTGTTTGTTTCTGATAAGTCTTTGATTATTATTTGAAATAGGAACATTAGGTTGTGGTATTGAGAAATCATCAATATAAGGTTATTGAGAAGTTGGTAAAATGAATGTTGCAGAAGGAGGGTCAGAAGGTAAATGAAGAAATGGAAAATATTGTTCATGAAATATTACATTCCTTGAATGCAATATTTCCTTTGTTTGAAGATCCATGGCTATAAAACCTTTGGTTCCTGACTTAAAACCAAGAAAAATGCATTTTCTGGCTCTTGTATCTAATTTCTTTCTCTGTGCCTACAATGTTGAAACAAAACACAAACAACCAAAGACTTTAATACAATCGTAATCTAGTTGTTGATGAAACAATTTGTAAAATGGTGTTTGGTTATGTATGATTGGAGAAGGAGTCCTGTTGATTAGAAAAACTGCATGTTGGACTGCATAGTGTCAAAAGTCCTTAGGAACTCTAGATTGGAAAATCAGTGCCCTAGCAACATTTAAAATATGTTGATGTTTTCTGTCAATAATTGAATTCTTTTGAGGAGTTTCTGGACAAGAATTTTGATTTTCAATTCCTTTTGCAGCATAGAAAGTAGCTACTTTGAACTCCTGGCCATTGTCAGTCCTTATTTTCTTAACTGTTGCCTGGAACTATGTATGAACATAAACAACGAAGAATTGAACAAGAGCACTGACTTCTACCTTGGACTTAAGAGGAAATAGCCATACAAATCTTGTATAGTCATTTACAACAGTAGAAAGTATTCATGTCCAGTAATAGAAATTTGAGTTATGGGTCCCTATATGTCCATATGCACCAGTTCAAAAGGCAATGAAGAAACAGAAGACTAACAGGGAACATAAGCCTCTTTTGCTTTGACAAATGGTAGATATCACATGGTTTTACTTCTTTGTTACATTTTATACCTGAAAGAATTTTATGTAATTCATTTAACCTATTACAAGATAAGTTCCCATCCTGTAGCGCCAAATTTCTTCTTTTGCATACTGCTTAACATAATTGCTGCTGGATGAAGTTGCAAC
The DNA here is from genome assembly GCA_948099555.1 of Croton setiger. Classification (NCBI taxonomy): domain Eukaryota; kingdom Viridiplantae; phylum Streptophyta; class Magnoliopsida; order Malpighiales; family Euphorbiaceae; genus Croton; species Croton setiger. Next base: position 5,739 of record CANUEY010058805.1, on the reverse strand, counting down.
TGTTGCTATAGTTTTCTATGTGATGAATGGCTTTGATTATGTTGATACACATATAAACCTTCAATTACTCTAGCTGAACTAATCTTCTTCAAGGATTTCTTCTTCTGAATGATACACAAGTCATCCATTAATAATAGTATGCAATTTAGTTGTTTGATCAAAGCAATTACTAAGATTAGATTAAAATTGAATTCTGGAACAAACAAGACATCAGTCAAGTAAAAGTCTTCAGAGAACATGATACTCCCTGAGAAATTTTCCTGCATAGTATTCCCATTTGGCAGTTTAATAGTGACTGGTTTAATCTTCTTATAAGAGGTAAACAAATGCAGTTTTGAACTGACATGAACTGTTGCTTCAGAATCAAGAATCTAAATATTTGAATAAGTATCTGATTCATCAGTTGGTTTTGTTGCTTCAACAGTGGTACCAGTAAGATGAGTAACCAAAATGTTGTTGACTACATGAGGGTTGACAGATATAGACTTAGTATAATCAATCGACAAATTTGATTCTGCCAAGTTAAGGAACTTTGATACTGCTCATTTGTGAATTGCACACCAATTCCTGTAAAGGCACTTTCATTGAATTGTTTCTGGCCTGCCATATTTATATTTATAACATGACTGCATATGTTTGGGAAATATGCCGCATTCATGTTTATGCCACTAGAAACTGTACCACTAGTGCCTTTTTCATACAAATTAGGTGGTGATTGATAAGCCTGCTTTAGTGAGCCTACATCATATTCTCTAGTATGCAAATTAGGATCTGGATCGTGAGTAGTTAAATTATTGCATGCTGTTAATTTTTTGAACTAGATGGCATCTGATATCCAGTTGGATTTCTAAGTCTGAATCCAACAGGATATCCAAACTTTTTATAGCAATTTTGAATGGTGTGATTGTCTCCATTACAAAAGTTGCAGTGTTTCATACCAAATCTAGTGTAACTGTTGCCTATGAATCTGGATTGTAATTGAAACTGTTTTGGACTGAATCCTCTAGCCATCAACAACTTTCCTTCTCGGCTAGAAGTATAAGATTGTTCTCTTTCTTATTAAAAAACAAGTGGGAAAACTCTGTTGATGTTAGGTGGAGGATCTTGTAACATAATCTGTGATTTTACAACATGGTATTTGTTGACGCTTGATTTTTGCCCCAAAAAATAACCGATGATGATAATGTCCAAGCTCGGTGAAAATTCCAGAATTCCAAAGCAGCTCGGTTCCTCTTTCTCTTCAAAAATATTTAATGTTTTAATTCCAAAATTTTTCTTCTTCAAAAAAAATATATTAAGTAGGTGTTAAATTTTAAATTTTATAGTGTCAAAAGAAAAAAGAAAAAGAAAAAAGAATTTAGTTTTACTTTTAATTAAATTGAATTTTATTGATGTTTTCCTTTTTATTTTATTATTATTTTTAATTTTTGGGTATAGAGGGTTTAATTTAGTTATTATATAAAAAAGAAGAAGTTAATTTAAAAGGAAATTAGAAGAAAAGAGGGAATTAAAAGGAAAATAAGAGAAAATGATGTAATTGAAAAGAAATTGGAAAAATAGATGAGGATTTGAAGGAAGGAAGGGAAGGAAGGACGAAATTGAGGGAAGGAGGAAAGAAGAGGGGTTAAATTTGAATTAAAAGAGAAGAAGGAATGAAGGAGCTGGATATAAGCGAAAGGAGTCGTTTTAGTGAATGTTAAAACGACACCATTTCAATAAAGCAGAAGTCCAAAAAAAGATATGTAAACGACGCCGTTTTTATGAGGTGTAAAACGACGCCGTTTTATTTATGAGGAGGCAAAAAATAATGAGGCAAACGCAGCCGGGGACTGCATTTTGGCTAGTGGAAACGAAACAGAGAGGATACAATCTGGAGATCCAAGAGAGGAATAAGAGTTGGATTTGGAAATTGAAACCAACAGAATCGTGATACTGTAGGAAAAAGAAGAACCGATGACGATGAAGGGAGAAAGGGATAAAGATTGATCCAGAAAGAAGAAGGAAGAATCCAGATTGGAACTGGCACGCAGAAGCGTGGAATGCTGGTCTTCTGGAGCCTATAAAGGCAGAGGAACGATGCAGAAGGCGGGTTTGGTTCTGACGGCGGGGGAAAGAGAGAGACCATAAAAAAAAAAGTGAGTTCTGGGATTTCAATTGGAAGGCTTAAAATTAGGGTTTCAGATTCAAAATTTGGGATTTTCTTTTCTGGGACGAGGGGTTTGTAAAATTGGGGATTATTTTAGGGTTTAACTTAATTTCCAATTGTAAGAAGTTAAAATCATCTTTCCTGTTTTGATTTTCGACTGAGACATTTTGAAAGCTGCAGAAGCCTTCTGGAATTTACAAGTGTAGCTTGTGACTGTAACTGAGGTACATTAAATCTTTGTTATAATTCATTTAACGTGTGGGATGTTTGATTTCAATGGAGAAACATATTGAACAATATTGCATGCTTGTGTGTTGATCATGTGTTTCTGCTCGTTTCTGTTTTCCAGTTTCTTGTTTCTGTTAGTTTTGAATTTCATTATTGTTTCTGTTTAAGTGATTTGCCTTGTATGATACGAGTTCCAACATGATAGAGTTGTTAATCCAGTAGGATCAATCTGAGAATCTGACATTGGATGAGTATAGCTCCTGCCAGAACAGTCATGGCCTTGTCCTGCCCTTATATGCTTTTTAAGTTTTGTGCAACTAGTATTAGTTTCTGTATACTTGTTAAGTCAGTCTCATTGGGAAAGAAACTCAATTGCCAGTAATATGTTATACCTTATCCTGAGTTCCATTTGCTTTATGCATAATTAATTGAAATGCCAAAGTCTAGTTTTAAGTTAACTTCACATGAATTGGCCAAAGGGAATTATTCCTTGTCTGGGATTGCTTGTCTCCTGCCTAGACACGGCCATGGGCCGGTTCGGCCCGGCCGGCCCGCATGAACCGGCCCGTGGCTGAACCGGCCCGAACCGCCCTCAGCCCGTAACCGTAAAAACCGGAACCTGAACCGGCCAGAAGACGGGCCGGTTCAGGTTCAATAAAATTTGGAACCGGAACCGTTAAAACCCGTGAACCGTGAATGAACCGCCGGGCCCGTTGAATCGAACCGCCGGTTAACCGCCAAAATTTAAAAAAAATTTGAATTATTTGAAACCGGCGGTTTGAACCGCAAGTTTGAACCGGCGGGCTGGGTTTTGTACAATCAAAATATAAATAAGACAAAATGAACTCTGGCGTCCTGCATCATCCTTTACAGGTGTTAATTTGCTATACACCATAAAAGCCACGTGTAAAGATCAAACTCCTACTTTCCATTAATTAATTAATCAAGAACCATCCATTTCTTTCCTCTTCCAATCTTTGCACTTCTCTTCCACACACGTGTATCTTTCCTTCGTGTCCTTTTATTTTCCCATCTCCCAAACACAACAATCAGAAACTCCATTTCCTCCTGCACCACAAATTCACTTCTCTATCTCAAATACCATCATCATCAACAATGTCCCAAGACTTCAAACACCGCACCAGAGATATAGACGAACCTGACACCACCGCCGCCGCAAGCAAGCACCGACAGAGATATGAAAATCAGGCAGGACAAAAGAATGGCCATGGCTAACCTTTCTGGTTCCCACCAAACAGCCGGTTTTTAGCGGCTAACCTTTCTGGTTCCCACCAAACAGCCGGTTTTTAGCCCGCCGCCGACTGCCGATTTTTAGCCCGCCGGTTAACCGTGAACTGTCGGTTTACCGCCGGTTTTTCGAACCGCCGGTTTGACGGGCCGGTTACGGTTCTACTACCACTTGAACCATGGCCCGGCGGGCCGAGGCCCGGACCCGGCCCGGCCCGGACCGTGGCCACGTCTACTCCTGCCTACCTGTTTTCAGTCTGATTGTTTAGTTCTAAATACATATTTTTCCAGCAGAAATGATTTTGCTTTGGTATTTGGGTCAATTGCAAACTGTTCTATTTAGTGCTGCTTTCTGTGTTGGTCGTACAATGAAATTGAACCTAGGGCAAGGATTGATAGTATGTTAAATAAAAGAGGCAGCTTGCATGATGCTCGTACATGGACTATTTTGGTAATTACCTTACTTTGCAAGGACTGTTTTATAAATTCTAGTGTGTTCACTTACTAACTGTGAATACTCGAATTTTGAGGCCCGGAAAATGATTTTCCGCAGACTGTGAACAGTTGCACCGGACCGGACATTTTCGTAAAACAGCACCGGAAATATGCCTTCATGGTACTTGATATGTCCGGGATTTTACGAGGGTCACAGAAATGCCCTCGAAATAGCCATCGGAGTTCCGGAACGTCCCAAAAAGGCTCCGGAACGAAAAACGCGCGAGTTACGGAGAAAAGACAGTCCTGGCCGCCCTCTGGAGGCGCCCCTGGCTGCCCTCTAGAGGCGCCCCTGGCCGCCCTCCAAGGCAGCCCTGGCCGCCCTCTGGAGGCAGCCCTGGACGCCTCTCAAGGGCAACCCCGGCTACCCTCGGCAGCAGCCCAGGCCGCCCTCTGTTGACTTTTGGCCGAATTTCACCTATAAATACCCCCCCCCCCCAAAACCATCATTTTCTTCACACTTTGAGCTGTGTTGACAGCCGCTCTCTTTTCCCTTCTTGCCTACGGTGATTCTTCATCTCAAAGGCAATTCTTTACTGCTTTCTGCATTGCATCTCTTTGATAACTTGCATTTGCATACATAAATCACATAAAAGTAAGTCCAAATCAAGCTGAAGCTAAGGAGCGGAGGTCAACTGCCACAGGTATACTCCGAAACTCTTTTTCTTCAATTTAATTCCCTCATATTGCATCTGACATCATGCATACATAAAATTTGGGTCTCATGCATACACATTTTTGGCAAAATATGCCGTTATAATAACTCATTTTGGCCACCGCGCCACCAAAATTAAGACTTTCGGCCACATCGCCGCTAAAATCACTTTTTGGCTATAATGCCTAAAACAAACACTTTTTTGGGCGCCGTGCCACACTAAAAATCATATTTTGGCCCCAAGGCCTAACAAATTCCTTTTTCCCCAACGGAAACACATAAAAACACACTTTTGGCCAAAAGGCCTAAAAATCAACATTCCCCAGCGGAAATCCACTCAAAAATTTTTGATCTCGGAAGTCATAAAACTCCTTTTTCGGTCACTAGACCAATAAAATGACAATTTTGACATTGGAAGTCATAAAACTCCTTTTTCGGCCACTAGGCCTAAATTTCACACTTTTCGACCACGGAAGTCGATAAACTCCTTTTTGGCCACTAGACTTACATTTTCGACCACGGACGTCGATAAACTCCTATTCGGCCACAAGGCCTACATTTCGACCTCGGACGTCGATAAACTCCTATTTTGGCCCCTAGGCCTAAATTCACTTTCACACACTCATAGCATGCATACATGCATACACCCCCCCTCCATCGCCTTTAAATAGGCAAGTTCGAACTACATTGACCTTGATATCTTATTCAAAAGAGAGTATGTAGGCATATTCGAGATATAATCTCGAATAGCTGGTCTCCCCACTCCCGATCATTTCGTCCAAATCATCATTCCTGCATAACATACATTTAGGAGAAAATCAATTCTTATGAATGCATGACATAACCTCCGAATCCACCTCGGGTTCGAAGACTAGTGCATTTCATCCATTGGGGCGATTAACCTAGAAATAGGTTAATCGCAAAACGGAGTCACTAAGGGGTTCTTTCTTAATTTTTCCCCTTTAAC
>CANUEY010058784.1:0-11602 GCA_948099555.1 Croton setiger | reverse complement strand
GTTTGGCAATTTTCACAAAATTTGGTGAATAAATCGCAATTTATTTTAATTTAATTCCATAATGTTTTCGACTATCATACTAATATTGTTTGGACTTTTGTTAAAGTCCCAGGGACCCTTTTTGTAATTCTTCAGAGCCACGAGGACTTTTATATGATTTTTGTATATATGCTGCAAATGTTAATTTTAAGTATTTAATGGGAACTCGGATTTAATTTGGGAATTTTGATAGGGTAGAATGTAATTTAATAGGGATTCGGTTTGTAATTAGTTTTAGGATTTTATTTTCCGCATTTTTATTTTCTGTAACTTATTTTTATTGTCTGTAATTGTTTTCACAATTGACCGAAAAACGCCAATTAGGAACATCGCTAGTTTAATCACGACATCTTTATTTTTTTAAAACTTAAATTTTGGAAAGAGGCTGGTTTTACTGGGCGGCGGTTTAATTAAAATTTAAACCGTCGTACCTTACCCCCTTACCCTAAATCTCTGAAAATTTTTGACCAATGCCTTTAAAATAAAAACGGAGTCACTTTTAAAATAAAATCTTTTTTAGTTTTTCCCGAATTTCGGGAGGCGACTCTAAAAATAAAAAACTCTTCAAAACGTTTTTAAGACCGACTAGTTTCGGCATTCCTATCGCAAAACTAAAAATGTTTTGTCACTCCTTTTAAAACTGGTTTTCGTTGGCGATTCAAAATCCGGCCGTCAACACAACCATTATCAGTTCTTCGTCCGCCGGTCACTGTTTCTCACTCACCTCCGGCAAGAAACTCCGATCGCGGCAAGCGTGTCGGCGTCGTTTGATCTGAGTTTGGAGTTCGAAAGAGAAGAAGAAGAAACCTGGTTTCTTCTGGTTTCCTCGCGATTTTCAAGCTATCAAGCCTCGGCCGGTGCCGAAGTGGAAGCTCATTGGAAGCGCAAAGGTTGCGCGACCACCAGCTTCCTTTGACGGCAGTGGTGGGCCTCAATTGTTGATTCTAGCCAGCTGTTGTTCAAAGGGAGGGACAAAAACTTCGATTTTGAACTGAAGGTTTTTGTTTTGGCTCCAAGAGGAAGAAGAATTTTCCGGTGGCACAGGGATGGTCTTGGTACGACCGTCCGACCACCATGTGATCTCAGGCAGCCTCGATCGTCGATCACGTTGCTCCGGTAATGGCTACTATTTGGGTGATTTCCAAAAAAAAAAAAAACCAAATTTAAATGTTGGACGACATAAAAAATGAAATTTAAAAAGTGGACAGATTGAGGTCTTAAGCAATTAGAAAGTGTGTAAGAGCAATGATATTGACTACTTAAACTATTTAAAATTGCTAAAATCTACTTTAACAACTTCAAATTGCTAAAATCTACTTAACCAATTTTAAATTGCTAAAGTCCAGTTTACCAGATTTAAATAGCTTAAGTAGACAATATCATTACTCTTAAATAAAATTAATTAAATGAAATTAATTAAATGAAATTAAATCAAATGAAATTAATTTAAATTGGACTAATTTAAATGGAATTAATTAAATGGAATTAAATTAAATGAACTTATTTAAATTGAATTAATTTAAATGGAATTAATTAATAGAATTAAATTAAAATAAATTATTTAAATTGAATTAATGTAAATGGAATTAATTAAATGGGATTAATTAAATGGAATTAAATCAAATAAAATTAATTTAAATTGAACTAATTTAGATGAAATTAATTAAATGGAATTAATTAAATAGAATTAAATTAAATGAACTTATCTAAATTGAATTAGTTTAAACGGAATTAATTAAATGAAATTAAATTAAAATAAATTATTTAAATTGAATTAATTTAAATGAAATTAAGTAAATGGAATTAATTAAATGGAATTCATTAGTATATACATAAGTAATTTAATACACGTGCAATATATTAGTATATTGTATAAAAATATATACATACAATGGATATTTAAATAAATAAAGAAAAATACATAGTATATTATACATAAAACCACAACATCTTAAAAACAGTGTCATCTAATTATCCTCATTCCGGTGTCGAGGCAGATCCTTAATGTGTGAAGACCCGGGATATCGAGTAGTCTTCCTAGTCCTAGCCTGCCGCCTCAACGCTAATGGAAGAGTCTGCTCGTTTAGTAGCTCCTCCACTTGTAGGTCCTCAATCTGCTCTCCCCCAACATCACTATCACTTTGGTGTGATGTTTCCTCCGCCTGCTGATTCAGGGTTTGCTCCAGGTTTTCTAGCTCATGATGTTGCTGAGCGTTCAATGAATTAAAAAAGACGTCTAACGCATGTTCCTGAAACATAGCATCATACTCGTCATGGTCAATTGGCGGTTCTATTTGCTGACCGGATGTATGGTTGACTGGTGGTTCTATCTGCTGACCGGATGCATGGTCGACTGGCGGCTGGTGAGCTGCCTGAGGGGCCCGTCGCCGCTTACCACTGTTACGTATGCTGCCGCCACGCCCCCTGCGGTAAAGTGTTTCCTGCAATTGCTACGGTCCAACTGGATCAGCAAACGCCTGACTAGGTATTATATCTGGCTGTGTCTGCTGGATTTGCAAACCACGCTTTAACTGTTGGCTGATTCTGTCGACTACATCCATGCAATCAGTAACATTCACCGATCGCTGGAAACGCCGGGCTAGGAGACCTTCAGATATATCGTTAGCCATATGTGCAGTTCTCGCCTACCATTGTGAAAAAGATAATTAAAAGAAAGTAAGTGTAATAAAATCAATTAGCACAATAATTAAACAAATTAAAGTTCAAACTCACCAGCACAGTTTATGCCTCAGATGAGCATATGTAACCTCGGTTTGGGGAGTCTCCGATCATCCGGATTCGTTATGTGTCGGACAGTGCGCAATTGATACCATACTATGTAGTCATCAGAGCACTCGGAGCGGTCAATGTACTTCCCATCAATTAATGTGTCTGCTCGACGCGCCCATTGCTCGACGTACGCCCTTAGGTACGTGAGCCAATCAGTCGTCAGTCGTCCAGACCGGGTAAGCTTATACAAACGCTCATGCTCTGCCTTGTGCAGCAAACCTGCTTCTCCTGGTATTTCCTGTCTATACCCAAACTGGCGCATCACCCTCCTAGGAACACGGAACTCGACGACCTCAAAAAATATGAGTGAGGTCTGAGAGGTTCAAACCGCTACCCCCGCCCTGCACGCCTCAGCTAGGGCAGCCAGGATGTCCGGCGAATACGGCATCCAAGAGAACTATTAAATATTCAAGATTAATTAGAATATACAAACGAAAATATTAAAATATATCAAACTTACAAACACATACCTCAGAATCTATTATAACCGAGAGCTGGTCCCAATAGCCAAGTAAATTATGGCTCATGAGCTCAGTCAATACTTTCACCGCTCTCCACCTCCACAAATTATGAAAACTCTTAACCATACAATTATGAAAAAAAAAATTACTACACTGAAATAGAAGGTCAAACATACCTCCGCGCGTACGGAGAATCATTAAATGTTTGAGGATGTTGAGGTGGAAGTTGCGGCCGAAACGTCGATATTCGCTCTCAAGCCCACACCTGTGTACAATAAATTTCACTCGTCAGTTAATTCTGTAAATAAATCTGAGAACTTAAAACAAATAAATATTAAAAAATTAAAAGTACCTGTAGTAGGAGCAGACATCTGTGGACGTACTTTGTTTGTCGTAGGCTTACGTGGCACAACTGTCTGTATAGGAAGGCCAGTACAGCACTTCCCCAACTATACTGTCGGCAGCTGTCAAAATCGCTAACGAACGGCAGCAAAATAAGATGAACACTGTTCTTCGACGCATCGCAGAACAAAAATGCTCCCAGCAGCCACATTACATAACATTGTGCCCTCTGCTGGTACACGATATCAGGCAATCCATCTACAACCGGCATCTGTACGACCCTCTGCAAGCTGCGAAGGAGTAATCGATTATACGTAATGTCACCGTCCTGCGGTGTGAAACCGAGAAACACCTCGCAATACAAGTGCCATCCTGGATCGGGCACAGCATACCGTCCCGTCACTGCATGTCCGTCGACCCGCAAACCCAACATCACATCCACATCCTGAATCGTGATCGTCGCCTCTCCGAACAAAACATGAAAAGTGTGCGTCTCCGGACGCCATCGCTCTACCAGAGCCGTCAACAGAGCCCAGTCGTATTGGATTAACCCGAGCCTCCGCACCGTCCCGAACCCTAGTTCATCAATGAAATGTAGGGTCCTTGGGTTCTCCGTCTCAAGGTGTCTCTATATAACCGTGTCCGCGCGTCGAACATTGAGAGTCCGATTGCACCTATCGTCCCCTCGAAATACGTAGTAAGAACGGTGCTCCATCTGTAAGAACAGAAGATCACCCACTGTCGATCCTTGCATTAAAACCCTCTCCGACTGCGAACTGGAACAAGATCCTCTCTCTATAAATAATGGGTAATTACTATTGGGTCCCTGAGATTTGGCCTAATAGACTCGGAGGTCCCTCTATTTTTAAAATTGTATCAATTAGTTCCTAACTTTTTAATAATAGACTCTCAAGTCCTTTCGTCCACTTTGACCGTTAGTCAACGGAAAAAGTCAACATTTTTTTTTCAAAATGACAAAACTACCCTTTGGCTTATTTGAATCAAACCGGACTAATTAAACCCAATTTTAAATCAAAGCACTGTATAAATTAAAAATAACTAAATTGGGATTTGAACTAAGGACCTTAAGAATATTAAGATGCATGATAACCAACTACACCAAGATTCCTTTAGCGTAGTAATTTGACATGATAAGATGATATTGTGTAAGACATAACCATTTACCTTTTATGACTATAGCAATTATCTATTCTTTCAATTAAGATTTTATTAAATAATTACATATTTATTTTTTTATCATCCTAGACAAGTCTGAAGGTTAAAAGAAAAAGTTTAATTTTTCCGGAAAATTTAAAAAGAGTTTACAGAAAATTGAGTGTTTATTTGGAGAAATTAACAAAAATTAGAAAACTCATATTTTTAATTCAAGGAAATGAAATATTTATTTTTGGCCTAATGTACTCTGATGTCCCTCTATTTTGGAAATTGTATCATCGAGTTCCTAACGTTTGGAATAATAGACTTTTAGATCCTTCCGTCCAAAAACGGCGTTAGTCAACGATTTTTTTCTCTAATAAATATTTCATTTCATTGAATTAGAAATATAAGTTTTCTAATATTTGTTAATTTCTCTAAATAAAAAAATGAGTTCTCTAATTTTTGTTAATTTCTCCAAATAAACACTCAATTTTCTGTAAACTCTTTTTAAATTTTCGAGAAAAGTTAAATTTTCTCTTTTAACCTTCAGACTTGTTTAGAATGATAAAAAAATAAATATGTAATTATTTAATAAAATATTAATTGAAAGAATAGATAATTGATATAGTCATAAAAGGTGAATGATTGTGTCTTACACAATAACATCTTATCATGTCAAACTAACACACAAAAAGTGTCTTGATATAGTTGGTTATCCAAATAAAGCAAAGGGTAGTTTTGTCATTTTGAAAAAAAAAACGTTGACTTTTTCCGTTGACTAACGGTCAAAGTGGACGGAAGGACCTGAGAGTCTATTATTAAAAAGTTAGGGACCAATTGATACAATTTCAAAAATAGAGGGACCTCCGAGTCTATTAGGCCAAACCCCAAGTACCTAATAGTAATTACCCCTAATAATAATATTAATAATAATAATTTTTTCAACAACAACAACAATAACAACAACAACAACAACAACAACAACAACAGCAGCAGCAGCAACAACAACAACAACATCATTTAGGTAAATGATCGCTACTATTTGGTTCAAAGGCCGGGGGCTGAAGCTGAAGCTTATGGGATATTTGCAAATTAGTCCCTGAAGTTTCATTAGCTTTACATTTAGGTCCTTCAGAGGATTAAAATATAAATATATGATTATTTAAAGCCAAAATGCAATTATGAACAAGTTTTAATTAAAAGTGTTTTATTTTAAAACCTAAAATTATTCATTAAACACTAAAATTAATTTTAGAACTCTTCTAATTAGATTAGAAAAATAAATTAAAGGAGTTTAATTTGTTATTAAATTGTTTTTATAAATTATTTTATAAATTAAATTATTTAATTTATTTTGATAATTATCATTTGATTATAATAAATAAATTTATTTTATAAATAATTTACTAATTGTAGAAATTGATTAGATTAGGGTTTTGGTTCCAAATCTCTTAAATCATTCTTCATTAATTCGGTTAACTCAGTTTATATACATTACATTGTAGAGTTTGAGATTGTTTCTGTAAACAATTCCTAAGATAATTAGGAATACTAATTGTAATCAAATTTGTTCTTCTAATAATAATAATAATAATAGTAACATTATTTTCTTCCTATAAATACTTGTTATTTCTTCACTCCCCCTATTAGGATCACTAACGCCTAACTTGGCAAAGAAACTGCTGAAAACTTTGATAGAAACTACTTTGGTAAGTATGTCTGCAAGCTGCCCTTTAGACCACACGTATGGCAAGCAAATACTTTCATCTTTTAACTGTTCTTTGATAAAATGTCTGTCAACCTTTACATGTTTGGTTTTCTCATGTTGCACAGGATTTTCTGTTATGCTTATTGCTGCCTTATTGTCACAGAAAAGTTTGCAAGCTTTCTTTGGAGGAAACCCTAGTTCTGTCAGTAATTTCTCTATCCAAAATACTTCAACTAAACCACGAGCAATCCTTCGAAATTCAGCTTCAGCACTGGATAAAGTAACTACCTTCTATTTCTTACTCTTTTAGGTCACCAGGTTATTCCCTACCATTGTAAAATATTCTGAAGTTGATCTTCTATCAACTGGATTACTTGCCCAATTTGCATCAGTGAAGGCATGTATATTTAAATAATCATTCCTTTGAAACAATACTCTTTTTCCAACTGATCCTTTTAAGTATCTGATAATTCTGAAAACTGCTTCATGATGTTCTGCCTGAGGATTATGCATTAACTGACTTACTACACCAACTGCATATACAATATCTGGTCTAGTATGGGAAAGATAAATAAGTTTTCCAACTAACCTCTGGTACAATCCATTGTCGGCTAACTCAGCTCCTTCAGTGATCTTAAGTCCATGATTCACAATTATAGGAGTACCACTGCTTTGCAATCCACCATACATGTTTCAGCTAGAAGATCTAGTATTTACTTTATTTGCGAGATAAATATTCCTTTATTTGACTAGAGAACTTTAATTCCCAAAAAATATTTTAGTCTTCCCAGATCTTTCATTTTGAATTCTCTGAAAAGCTTACCTCGCAGAGACAAGATTTCTTCTTTGCCATTTCCTGTGATGATCATATCATCTATATATATAATAAGACATGTTACTAGACCCCCTTTTCTCTTAAGAAATAGCATATGATCAGAATTACTTTGATAATATCCATACCTCTTCAGGGCTGAAGTAAACCTCTCAAATCAAGCACGTGGAGATTGCTTCAAACCCATACAGTGCCTTTCTAAGTCTATACCCTTCTTAAGTTCTAAAATTTCCTGAGAACCCTGGTAGAACTTCCATATATACTTCCTCCTCTAACTCACCATGTAGAAAGGAATTTTTCACATCAAACTGATGTAGAGGCCAGTCTTTGTTTGCAGCAATAGAGAATAAAACTCTGACGGTATCTAATCTGGCTATTGGGGAAAAAGTTTCTAAGTAATCAATGCCATAAGTATGGGTGAAACCTTTGGCAACAAGTCTAGCTTTATATCTTTCTACTGTTCCATCCGTTCGATGCTTTACTGTAAAAACTCATTTACAACCAACCAGTTTCTTCCTTGCTGGTATTTTACATTTTTCCCAAGTACCATTATTCTCTAGTGCATTCATTGCTGTTTCCATTGCCAATCTCCATTTCTGATCTCTTTGTGCTTCCTCCACTGTTTTAGGGATTCTTACAGAATATAAGGACGTTTCTAATTCTTTAGCAGTTCTAGATAAGCTCCCCCTAACTAGGTTTGATAGGATACCTGGAATTCCGGGGTTCATATTCAGATTCATATCTTTTTGGCGGAATTCTCCTGTTTCGTCTCGGGGGTAGGACATATCTTTCTGTCCTTGGTTCTTCAAAAACTGCAGAATCATTAGAAATAGGAATATCCAAAACAGGTGTTTCAGGATTAGAGTTACTAACCTCAGGCGGGGAAAACATATCGTTCATTGGTACTATAGATTCTCTAGACTGTTCTGTGTCATCTGAAGTTAATCCGGTGGGACTGCCTACTTGCTCTGTTGGAACAACTTCGGATAAAACTGGACTAAGCATCCAATTCAGTGGATCAAAATGATCAGATTTCTCCCCCTGACCACTAAATTGGTTGTGGAAATAATATTCTGTCTCAAGAAAATCACAATCCATGGTAGTAAAACTGCGATTTGAGATAGGATCATAACAATGATATTCTCTTTGATTAGGTCCATAACCCACAAACACACATTTAATGGCACATGGATCTAAATTAGTTCTACTACCTTTAGGAATATGCACATAGACAGTACAATCAAACACACGAGGTAGTAAAGTTAATATAGAAAGTAGGTGTTGACGCTTGATTTTCGCCCCAAAAAAAAACTGATGATGATTAATGTTCCAAGCTCGATGAGATATCTAGAATTCCAATCAGTTCGATTTTTCTCTTCTCAAAAAATATATTTCAATGTTTCAATCTTTAGGGCGTTCTAGGAAAAATCTCAAAATTTTCCTTCCTATTTTTTATAAAAATATATTTTTCGGTACGTTTTTAATTTTTCGGTATGCAAAAATCACAAAAAAGGAATTTAAATAAATAATTTTTAATTTTAATCTTAATTTTAATTTTATTAAGAAAATTTCTATGTTTTATTTTATTTTTGTGGATTTTAACTCAATTAGTTGTAATATTAATTTTTAGTGTTTTTTAATTTTAGGTGTTTTTAAAATATGAAAACTAATTAATTAAAAATAAGAATTGGAAAAATCATTAAAGGGGAAAATGAATTAAGAAGAAAAAGGGAGGAATTTGAAGAAAATTAAGGGAAAAAGGATGAAATTGAAGAAAATAAGAAGAAGAAGGGAGAACTGGAAGGGTAAAGTGGGAAGGAGGGGCCTGACTGAAAGAGGAAGGAAAGAAGTGGGGTGGAAAGTAGAAATAATTGAAAAGATGAGGAGCCGCCTATAAGGACGAAACGACGCTGTTTTGTTGGGGAACAAATACGAAGCCGTTTCAATAAGGGAAAAGACGCGTCTGTTTTATAAGAGGACGACGCCGTTTCATTCCTCAATGAAACGACGCCGTTGCTTTAAGTGAGAAGGCAAAAAAGGAGAAGCTTCCCACGCGGCGCACAGTCAAACCGACGTCGTTGTGGTTAATGAAAAAAAAAAAAAATAGAAGAAACTGAACGAAACCAGATTGAACAGGAAACAGAAAACAAAACGAAAGAAAGAAAGAATAGAAATCGAGATTGAAGGAAAGAGAAAGAGAAAGCAGAGAGGAGAAAGAGAAAGAGAGAGGGAGCAGAGCCCTCGACAACCTCTGGACGGGCGAAGGCGGCTGCAGAAGAAGACACCTCCTGCCATGAAAAGGGAGAAAAGCAGAAGGGAAAGAGAAGAAGAGAGAGAGGGGGGGAGGGGACCAAACAAGACCGCGATTGAGGGAAATCAGAGGCGGCTGTCGGGCGTGGAGTAGACTCTTGTCGGTTGCAGCAGAGGGAGAAGCCACGCGATGCTTCCCTTCAAAAGGAGCTTCTGGAGCAGAAGCTAAAAAAAAAAGGGGGAGAGAAAAGAACAGTGGGAAAAATCAGTAAGCTTTCACAAATAATTGTAGAACTTCCAAAAACTAGGGTTTTTGTATTTCTTCACCCCCCCGTTTTCTGTGTTCAATTAGAAATAGGAACCCTCTCCATTTCGAAATCAATTCGAAATTGGGGAAAGGTTCAGTAAAATTTTCTAGGTTAATTAGATTCTGTAAGAAGAATTTCTGGAAATTGATGTAAAAATCCAACAGCTTGGAACGATTCTGAGGTACTTCTAAATTTTTCTTTTGTATACATTTTTCTTTTAAATAATGAATGGGGCAATCTGGGAACCAGATTGAATGTTTGTTTCTTTCCGTTTCTGTGTTGATGATTAAAGCTTAGTTTGTTGAGTTTATGAATATTGTTTGAGTTGTAATGCTGTTGCTCCTTTCTGTTTTTTGTTTGTTTGTTTGTTTTGTTGTTCTAAATTTGCGCTTCTATTGTGTCTAGTTGGATTTCTGCCCGCAGGTGTTGTTTGTCTTCCAGTCTTGTTCATACTGCCTCCATACTGTCCATTGCTTTTTCTTGAAATGTATGCATTTGCTGTTGGGTTCTTTTGCCTTCAACGATGGTCATGTGTTGACAATTTCTCTATTTTAAAGATCATACTGTTGTTATAGTTATCATCATATAAATCGTTTAAGTCAAAACTGTTGCCCTCCATGTTTAAATCGCTGTCATATTGCTGTTTGTTAATCGTCTCTAATAAGCATTGGTACCATTCAAGGTTCATCACTAAAATATTGTAGAAAGCTTACTGCCCTTATTTGGTTCATATCAATAAGTTTCAGTTTCTATGTCTAGCTCCAGTTTAATATGATCACTGATTCTAAAGCAGAATTAAACATTAAAGATTCAAAGATTTCAATTGTCTTTAATCTTAGAAATAGGTCATATGATCAGGTTATTGCCCATATTGAATTTGATTGTCAATAGATACTAAATACGTGACTGCTAGCCATTGTGTTGCTGTGAATGACCTTGCTTATGTTTGTTGTTGGTGGTCATGCTCATGTTAAGTCTGCCAGTAATCTGTTTGTTGTTACATTGGTTGTTCTTCTTGCTGACTTAATTTCCCTTCTGTTGATCTATATGTTTATGTTTAATTTAGGATTTATTTTGCCAATCATAACACTGTTGTTTTTCATGATTTTCTATTTGAACTATTGTTACCAATGTCTAGACCAGTAATTGAGATTTTGTTCTTGGTGATTTCATATATGAAATGAAAATCAGTCCTGAGATTTGCCATATGGATCTGCCTTGCTATGCTGTTTTGGTCAGTTAGGTATTGGTTATCTGGCTTAAGTTCATTGTTAATCTTTCTGCCTATTGTTCTTGTTATGAGTTACAAGTTAATAAGATCCTACCTTCCTGCTTTATTTCTTTCAAATAGTCAGAAGGAAATCAGAATTTGGTTTCATGCAATCACATTGTTGTTGCAGTCTACTTGAGTATCTTATGTTGAGCTTAGCTTCTGTTATTGTCAAGATTTGTTGAGGGCAACTGTTTAGGGTGTTGAAGTTGTGGTGTGATTGATTAGGAGTCCCTTTTGCATGCTTAAAGCCTTTTTTGTTTTTCTTTTGTGATAATGGCTTAAAACTGTGTTCAGCAACCTTTGCATTCTGTCTTGCTCACAACTCAACAATGCTGCCCATGGTTCATATTTCAGTTCAGATTGAATCATGCAATTGTCAGGGGTAGCTTCATTTTCAATTCACACGTGTGATACTTTTGTTGTCAAGACAATTATAGCAGT
>CANUEY010058778.1:0-17444 GCA_948099555.1 Croton setiger | reverse complement strand
TATATATATATATATATATATATATATATATATATATATATATATATATATATATATATCATTTTACAAAATAATACGAATAGTTTTTAAATAATTTAAAAATTAGGAAAAAATGCGACATGAAAACTTTGTCCACTTTATTATATTATTAACATATTCTTAACTTTTATATATTATAAATATTTATATTCTTACTATACTTAGATTAGATTCTCTTTACTTGTCTCAAATTATATTTATTTATTTAAAAACCTCAATTTAAAATAATTTTTATTTTTAAAACAAAATTTTGTTATTATATATTATATAGATATAAATGGATATATAAATTTTTATTTTTTATATTTTTTTTCATAAATTTTTGTTATATGTTTGTTATTAGTATTAAGTGTATTTTGAATTTTCAATAAAAATTTTTTATCATAATCTTGTTAAAATAAATAATTAAATCAATATTCTAATAATTAGAATATTAAAATTTTCTGATCCGATAGAAATATAATTATATTTTATTAATTTTTAATTTTTTTTAAATTTTAGTCCTTAAATTTTATTAAATTTTTATTAATATTATATTTTATAGTTAAAATATTAACATTCTTTCATCTAAATAATAAGAATATATTAATATATTTATTTAGTAATAAATTTAATAAAAACTTTTTATATTTATAAAAATGCAAATTTTTATATTTTTAATTAATTATATTAATTATATTTTTAATTAATTATATTAATTATACATCATTAATTAAAAATTGTAAAAATTTATGAGCTTTATTTTGTAGGGTTCTCTCTCTCTTTTTTTTTTTTTTTAAATAATTTCTTCATTTTGGCTTTTGTTTCGGCCTTGCTACTATCCTTTCATCGTCCGTCATAGTTATTCTACTCAGAAACGTCTCTACAACAATACTAATAATATATTGTGTGTGTATATATAAACTTCAAAGTACTGCAAGTAATCAAAATCTGTAAGACTCGGTCAGATTGATAAATAAATACTGGTCTTTCTTTTTCAACTCTAATATTAAACAAATCATATTATCTCTTATCAAATGAGTTCATTCATCAATTCAATTCTAGAAGACAATAATATAGAAATGGCCATGGAAACCGCAGACAGAGGCATACATTTTAGCGCTGTAGATGCTTTGGGTAAAGGTTTTGATCTGAGCAGTGATTTTAGATTGAAATTTGCAAAGGAAAAGCTTGTAGAGTTAGATGATCAAAATAAGAGAGAGATTCTTATTCCTGGCAGTCGCTTTACCATTCCTAACGTCTCTCAAGATATTCGATGCGGCAAAGGCGATCGAATTCGCTTCAAATCTGATGTTCTTGATTTCAATCAGGTATTTTCTTTTTCGATTCGATTTGATTTGATATTTCTACGAGCTCTGTAAATTTGCTCTCGATATGGCTACTCTTGGGTCATTTTCAGTTCTTTATGTCGATAGTGAGTTTGAGGTAGAATTGTTATGAAAATGATGTTGTATTTTAGTTAAGGAGTTATGATTTGCTTGGATTTGTTATGAGTTGATTTGTTGCTGGCATTACGGTTTTGGTGGAGAATAATTGAATGCCTTACTTTGTGAAATTGTCGGATTAAGTAATGGATGAGAGAAGACACTCATCTCAGTGTCCAACTAGAGCTTGCTCGTGGTGGATGCTAGTGTTAAATGAAATGATTGTCTTTCTTTGCTGCTCAAATCCTCCACTTGTATTTTTGATTATCATTTCCTGTTTGTTGTACTTGTTTATGCTTCTCTTTTTTTACTCCGGCACTGTTCCTTAGTGTCCCATTTTGTTATTTATTTATTTATTTATTTTATACTTCGATAGTTGAAAGTTTCTAGTGTGAAGCAGCTGAACCCTCCTTTGCTTTGTTAAGGTGATTAGTACCAGGATAAGTGATGATGAACTGGATGACCTTGACTTTCATTTACATACGTTTGGGGGACAATAAACTATTTTTCAGGATTGAATTTTGTTTAACATCATCCGCAAAAACAGCAGTTGGGTTGAATATATTTTAACTTCATCAAGAATAATTGCAAAATTTCAAGGTGGATTCTGTCCATGCCTTTATTTAGCATTACTTTTTTTTTTCTTATGGCCTTTCTGGTTAGTTGATGCGAATGTACCTTTGGAAGCCAGAGTGGACATACAGAAGACATTTGTGCTTTTGTGGTTTTGTTCAGCTTGTGAATGTTATTAGGAGCTTATTACATTTTTGATATGTGTTCAAATGTATTTTGTTTGCTTTAGATACAAATGAAGTTAGTAAAAACATCTCTTATTTTGAATTTTGTTTAAATTTACTTCCTATTTCTTTGTCAATAAGTCATTAAGTGTTATTTTCTTGCAGATGTCAGAGTTACTTAATCAGAAATCTTCAATACAAGGAAAAGTGCCCTCAGGCTATCTGAATTCTATGTTTGATTTATCTGGAGATTGGTTTCATGATGCTTCAGACACCAAATATCTTGCATTTGATGGTTACTTCATTTCATTGTACTATTTGCACCTAACAGCATCTCCACTAATATTGCAAGACAAAGTAAAAAAGGCTGTTCCCCCTCGTTGGGATCCAGCCTCATTGGCTAGGTACCTTTTCTATACCTTTTTAAGTATTGTATGGAACTCTACATATAATGGTAATCTGCTGATAGAATTATTTGGATTGCATCTGATTGTTATTTTAAATTCAATGTTCTTCTCTTATCTTCTATCTCTGTTTGTACTTTGTAACAGATTGCACACAATAAATTAGTGTAACTGTTATGAAAGTGTATCTGAGAAATTTCATGCATAAGCACTCTTACAACAATAAGTACATAGAATGTAATTTTCTGACACTATGACCACTAGTACCAGTGCTGAATGTATAATTATGTCTCCATAGATTGAACAAAGGTAATTTTGATTGCATTATCTGCAATATAAGTCATATTCACCAACTTACTTATTCATATGTGTAGCTTAATACATAACTTAAAAGTTATCTTATGTTGGTGATTGTACAACGGAACTGGAGACAAAAATTTGCTGTATTATCAAGTGTTTGCTTTTTTTTTTTTTTAATGGGAAAAACCGAAAAAGCACTATGCATGGGGCAAAACGGAAGACGAGAATTGATGATCTGGGAAAATAATGGACATCAATATTAGGAGAATAAGAAGAAAACCCTGGACATTGTATTTTAGTGTATTAAATGTACACTTTGCAATCTTTTTATGAAAACTTCAAGATCCTAAAACTTAAATGTCAGTTTTGATTGTTTGAGGTTCTTTTTGTCTATATTGGAAAGCAAGGGGATGGAGTGGTTTAGAGGGAAAACTATATCCCATGATTCTCTGTTGTCTATTTTAAAAAGTAATTTTAAATAAGTAAAAGTATGACAATAGTTAATGGTGATCAGTAATGATAGCAGCCTGTGATTTTGTGAAGGTATTAGTGGTGTTTGGGCCACATGTTATTGTGGTAAAGGCTTTGTGTGGTCAATAATTTGATAAGATGCAATATGTGGTATGTGACCTGAACGAGTGTGGCATATTGATGATGAATGCTGATTAATTTTATTAGGCAGGTTCATCCGATCATTTGGTACACACATAATAGTGGGTATGGCTATTGGAGGTCAAGATCTAATATGCGTTAGACAGAGAACTACTTCACCAATTGCTTCAGCTGACCTCAGAAAGCATTTAGAGGATCTTGGTGATGTTTTATTTTCTGATAGAAGAAGCCCATCTATACTACAGAGACACACGAGAGATGGCAACAATAAAGTAATTTTCTTACTCTTTGGCATATGATGATGGAATTTATTCATATGATGCTTATGGTTCCTCTCAATGTATAATGTAATTTTATATTCATGTACTTTGGTTACTGAAATAGTTTCATTGCATAGGTTCCTGAGGTCTTTAATCGTATTTTGCAATCGAACACCATGCCATTGACCAGCATTACAGAAACATCGAGCAAGGATGTAAGTCAGACACTTTGGATCTATTTTGAAGTGTTCTAAGATGTATTATGTGTATGATATGAATGCTTATATATGTATGCATAACTCTCTTTTGTAACATGACAGGGCATCACTATCATTTGTTCAAAAAGAGGAGGGGATGTGTTCTCACAGAATCACTCCAATTGGCTTCAGACGGTGCCAATTAAACCGGAAGCTATTCTCCTCAAGTTTGTACCCATTACTTCTCTTCTTGCTGGGATTCCAGGCAGTGGTTATCTTAGTCACGCGATTAATTTGTATTTGCGATGTAAGTATGTCAAGTGCAAAAATTTTAAAATTGATATTATTGACCCATTTATCAGTATTTTGGGTATTAGATGAGTATTTTTTTTTAAAGTTTATGAGCAAAGTTTTATTGGTGACCATCATACCATATTTAATGCCTTATGTTGCATATACTGTACACTAGCCTATGACACTTCTTTGGGTTTTCACAATAGAGAAGAGGTGCTATGAATACGACAATAGGATCGTGTCACAAGGCGACTTACAAAAAAGTCTTGTTCAGTAGCCTCCTTGATTTGATTCTTCTTGTTAGATAATTTATTGAAGCTCTTCGAAGGGAACTTGAAGATCTCCAAGCTTTAGACCTCATCCAAGAGGGCTCCAGATCTCTATGACTTAGTAGCTTAGGGTTTAATTAATCAATTGTGCCCTTAAATAGGACTTTGACTTGTAACCTAAATAGGAAACCTACATTAATTAATAAGGAAAGTAAAAGGAATTCTGCACTAATCAGGAAACCAATACTATAAAGGAATTCTGCACAAATTAGGAAACCTGTACTAACACATATTGTTATGTAACTTAATAGGATTGCTTAATAAGACCCTAATTTGTTGGCCACACTTATCCTAGTTTTTACGTAACATTTCCCAGCAAGAGGCCTAACCTGTCCCCTTTAGTTTATTGCATGAGTTTCTTAGACTCCCTCTTGTTTATAGGTTTTCATAAATGATTAGGACTCTAAAGGAGCCAAGCCAAGTTGAGTTTTGATCATATCGAGCCGATCACAGAAGAAATTAAACCAAACTCGAGCTTGGCTCTAGCTCCGCAATTAGACATGAATTCAGCTCCTTTGAAAATAGCCAAGATCGAGTTCGGTTTGATAAGCTGGAACATACAAAGCTTGGGATTTAAAAAGACATCCTTTTGTTCATATTTTATTAGTATTTATATATTAAGTCAAGCTCATGAACTTACTTGATTACAAGCACAAGAGCTCGTGAGCCAAGCTAAAGCTTGGTTTGTTTATTTTTCGAGCCAATTTCGAACAATCTTTTACCGAGCCAAGGTTGAACCTTGAGTAGCTCGTGAGCCATTTGGCTCATTTACAACACAATAAGTAATCATGGTTCACTTCAGATTTATTTATTTATTTTTGTCTTAGAGTTTATTTCTCCTATACTTGGACCAATAGGAATGATGCTCAAGAAAACTATAATTTTACCTCCACGTTCTCTATTTTGTCAATATATGGATACAATTAAAGAATACATTATACTGAACTACAATATGGATTTTTTTTTTTTTTTCTGTCAACACATCCCTTTTTCTTCTCCATCCTAGTACCCATAGGTTGGGATTTCAAGGTGGTGAAGGAAAACAAAGGTTTTTATCTTGAAGCATGGTGGTAGCCTATGGTCTCTTAGTGTACACTTTCACTCATTAATTTCTTGCAGTAAATGGATTATTTCATCTTCCAAAGTCCTAATTTTGCATAAATTATGACATTGTGATTATTTTCTGTTATCCAGACAAGCCTACTCCAGAGGATCTACAATACTTCTTGGAGTTTCAAGTTCCTAAGCAATGGGCCCCTATGTTTTGTGAGTTGCCTTTACGACATCAAAGACAAAAAGCTTCTTGCCCTTCCTTGAGATTCAGCTTTTTGGGTCCTAAATTATATGTTAGCCCTACCCAGGTAGAATTAGTTATATTCCAAGTTCTAGATATACCAGTTTTTGTTAACTTGTTTGTGTTTTTTCTAATGTACCTCTAACTTCTATGCTTAATAATCCTGACATCATACTGCTACATAGACACACAAATCAATGGCTAGAATTTTAACTTCACTGGATCATTTTGTTTTCTGTGAGTTCTTCAGAGGAAGAGAACTCCACATGTTTTTTTTTTTTTTTTTTTTTTTTTTTTTATCTCCTAAAATTCTCATTTTAATATGAAAGAGAAGACATAGGAGCAGAAGGCATGAGCTAGCATGATAGTAAGGTTCCTAGGACTGTTGCATACAAATCTCTGTTCTTGTTCCTACAATAGCTAACTTTGTGATGCTAAAACAAAAATATCATTTTCAGTTGAACTATAGGAACCTACTTGTTTTCATGTTTTGAATGAGAGGCTAAAGAGTGTTAAGGGTTGTCTTGTATAGGAGGAGCTCAAATAAGGTTAATAATTTAGATATGCATGAGAGTTCTAGAAAATTCTGTTTTTCTGATGTTTGTGGAGAAGTTTGTTTTCTTCTTCTATTGCATAATCTAAGATCTGTTGTGATCTGAGAGTTCTGAACCAATAATGATATTATACAATTGGGCTACATGCCAAAATTAGAGAGGTTCTTGAACAATCAAGAGTCAAAATATAAAGCTGGGAGCTGTTTTAGGACAATGACCTTTCCATTCTAACAAACCCTGTCTACGTGATTATTATACTTGTACATCAAATTATGTTACATAGCAGAAGTGCGCAACTATTGCGAGCATTATTTCACCTATTTGGTCCTGCTTGTTTGTTGGTTGCCTGCTCTTAGTTGAGTGGGAAGAGTTGAAAATGGCATTCGAAAGATCTGATAACTTGTGAAACATGTGTCATCCCTTTGCTCTTTACCCCAGAGTAATATTCTTGCTTTTTTCATTCATAGAATTAATCATAAGCCCTTTCTTATGAAAATGTAAATTTTTCTTTTGAACAGTAAAAGGGGTTAAACACCTCATTTCCAAATTCTTGATGTTCACTATTCTTGTTGCCTTTGGAGCAACTGACGATACTTAAACATATTGGGCATGTGAAATGACATATATTAGAAATTTAATCCATAAGTGTTTCCATCTTGGCGACATTTCAGGTCTCAAGTGATAAAAAACCTGTGGTTGGGATACGGTTGTACTTAGAGGGAAAGAAATGCAATCGACTAGCATTGCATCTACAACATCTTTCAACCTTCCCAAATATCATGAGTTTTCCGTCAACAGACACCACCTTGTGCAAGCAATGTGAATGGAGGAGGGGCTCTGATGACTATACATTGAGTGACCAGTTCTTGGAACCAGTTAGATGGAAGAGATATTCTAAAGTGTGCACTTCTGTTGTCAGTTATGATCCCAGCTGGTTGCAGGGAGATTCAAATGGTGTTTTTATTGTAACGGGTGCACAGCTCCTCAGCAAAGGGAAGTGGCCAAATACGGTACTGCACCTTTGTCTACTTTTCTCACACTTGCCCAACTGCAGTATCAGGAAAACAGAATGGGCGGTTGCACCAGATGCGTCTCGTAAGTCAGGTTTTCTCACTACTCTGAGCACAACTTTCACATTTACTCAGCGAAACATCAATGGTCCAGAAAAGCAACGTCCAGCAGCACTTAATTCCGGCATATATCCAGATGGCCCTCCAGTTCCAGTTCGATCAGGAAAGCTGCTTAAATATGTGGAGACTGCGGAGGTGGTGCGGGGTCCGCATGATGCTCCTGGCCATTGGTTGGTTATAGCTGCCAAGTTAGTAACAGAGGGAGGTAAGATAGGTTTGCATGTGAAGTTTGCGTTGCTAGACTATCCATGAATTTTGCGGACGTGTACATAATTTGGAGCTGATTCTAATTCTGTCTAAATTAATGATTCAATTTCTTATGTTAATAGCACTGCTGAGTTTGTACAGAAAATGAAGTAGAGAGTATGATTGAGTTGACTATTTGTCAACATTTGGTTTGTAGTTGAGGAGGCCATTTGTTTATACGTTTATTTTATTATTATTATTATTATTTTTGCGGGAAAATATTACTGAGATCAGAATGTACGTCTCAAGTGTGTACGGGAGTATACATATTTTTTGGATCAGTGCCATTGCGAGAATAAAGTCCACAGCGAAAATGAACGCATATAAATGTTGAAATTGCAATGAGCTTTCCACCTCCTTGTTATACAAGGTATGCCTCTTATGTTCTGCACTTACACATGGCTTAATACAATTATTATGAATGAATTCCAAAAAAAAAAGTGAATTCATATTGTATATATTTGGAATTGAATAAAAATTTGAAATTTTGAATTACATGAATTTGAATTCCTAAAATTTTAAGGATATTTATAACAAATAGCATATTATTTGACTAAAAAAAAATTAAATAGCACAAATTTATAAAAATTAAAAAAATAGCATATATATTGATATGTGGACTAAAATACTCTTCTAAATAACTAACTCATTTATTTTTTTTTCCTTTTGTTTCTACCACCAATTTTTCCTTTCTTCTTCTTCTTTCTCTTCTCCTTCGGCTCTTCTTCTTATTTTTTTTTTCTTCGTTTTTTCTTACTCTCCCCCTCTGTCTTTTCTTCTTCTTCTCCTCCTCTATTTTACCTTCTCCTCCTCCATTTTAGGTCATCCTCCTCCTTCTTCTTCTCCTCCTCCTCCTCATTCATCTTTTCTTCTTCTCCTCCTCCATTTTAGGTTTTTAATTTGATTTATGAATTGTATGTGAATTATCCTTCTCTATTTATGAACTGTATGTGATTTATATATATACCATAAAGATAACACATAACCTAATATATATGAATCATATATACTATTATATATACTCCATACAAATCATAGCATATGACCTGATGTTGTTGATTTTTTGTGTTGCTGTTCTAAGTAATGATTGAAAATTGGCTGCTATCAAAATCTATTGCAAAATTGTGTTTGTTGATATATATGACAGTATATATAGACTATATATACTAATATATATACCACAAAAATAACATATAACGTGATATATATGAATCATATATACTATTATATATACTCCACACAAATCATAGCACATGACATTCACAAATTAGCATAAATTGTTCATACATAGTTTTTGTAACAATATATATGATCTATATATACTGTCATATATACTCTTCATTTGTTGGTATATATGACAGTATATATGAATAAATAGCATATTATCCAGCATATATGAAACCACATATACTATTATATATATTCCATAAATCATAGCAATGAATTTTATAAATTATAATACATACCCGAGTATATATAGTCTATATATACTAGTATATATACTAGAGTATATATAGTCTATATATACTTGTATATATACCTCGAGTATATATAATTTATATATACTTGTATATATACCCAAAGTATATATATTCTATATATATTTGTATATATACCAGGGGCAGTTTTGAGTTTTCTATAAAAAATATGCTATTTTTTTTTAATTTTTAAAAATATGTGCTAATCTCTTAATTTCACTATAAAATTTGTGCTATTTCATTGAAGTTCCCTTTAAAAAATACAACAAAAAATTGTAATATTTGTCTAATTAAAATCTAACACTTAATAATATTTCTAATCTCCAAACTTTGTCTTGTTTCAAGATATGAATGAAATGGACCAATGTCAAAACCATCTTGTAGCAAAGGTGTCACCATATATTTTTGTGAACGTGCTAGTAGCAGTAGCAATAAATAACGTGTTAACATGAATTTTTTTTTTTTAAGGAGTTTAACATGAAATTTTATAAGCAATTTCTTTATCTTTTTACAAATAATGAACAGTTTTAATCAATAATATTCAGCCTATTTCAATTTCGGTTAGTTTTCATAATAATTTATGTTTTATATTTTAATAATGATTATTCGGTGCTCGCACTTTAATTTCAAACTCTCATTTCAGCAGATATTGAATTTATTTTCTCAGGAAAAAATGACACTTAGTAATGATTGGCGCCATATTAAACTTCAGTTATCAGTCGACTCAATTCTTAAACTAAAATTGTTTTATTATCGTACATTAATTAAACAAAAAATTTTTTTAGTGTTAGATTATTTGATGGATTTAGACAGGTTTTGTAAGTCTCCTTCCGTAATTATTATTAAAAAAAATAAGAAAAATTATATATTTCAACATAAAATTTACAAACAGCTCAAATTTTCATCAATTGAAAAATAATACCAAAACACATAATCAAATTTAACAAAACTTAATAATGGAGAAATAATATAAAAAGATAAAACAATATAATCACATAATCAAATTTAACAAAACTCAAGGAAACCTCAAATAGAGACATTCAGAATCAACATGTCAAAATTCGACATCTGTTGCATTTTTCTACAAAGTTTGCTAGAATTTTTTTGAAAAAGTGCTAGATCAATACTCTATGTTATTAATTGAGAATGTTTTTCATTGATACTATTGCATGATTATATAAAAGGTATATGGTAGCAACAAATACAATGTTGATTTAAAGGGATATGATGAAGTAAATTATGATCCTAAATCTTCTCATTCCCTTATTTTGTTAATTTCCTTATTCTGACACTCTCCCTCAATTCGAGTAGTGGGGTCCCCAATGCTCAACTTGCGCAAAGTCTCAAAAAAATATTTCCATTGATTGCTTTTGTTAAAATATCTAGAACTGTTTCTCAGACCGAATGAAGGGTAATTCTACACAATCCCTCCTTCTAATTTTTTTTTCGATAAAATGCATATCTATCTCAACATGTTTGGTTCGATCAAACTGTATAGGTCTTGATATTTCTTCAATATAATTTCCAGTAATGATCATGTCATCTACATAGATAATCAAACAAGTTACGAGTTTACCTCTTCGTTTAAGGAATAAAGTGTGGTCCGAGTTACTTTGTCTGAACCCATATCCTTCCATTGTTATTGTAAACTTACCAAACCATGCCCTTGGTGATAACATGTAAATCCAACTTGTTTTTATTGTTATATTTGTGTTGATTTTGTGTTATTTGTGTTTAGAAGCGTGATTTATTGTTTCTGTGCTAGGAAAAGTTGGATTTGGCGTGAAAGGAGTGAAAATGAGCATAATTGAAGTGTTTTGAAGAAAGATTGAAGCTGCTGAATTTTTCGGAATGCAAAGAACAAGGCAGTCCGATCTTTAGCCATGGGCGAGACTAAGCGAAAAATAAGAGACGCAATCTGTTTTAAAAGGGCTGCTAGCTCGAAACATCTCTAGGGTTATTTCTGCTCGTTTTAAAGCCTGGAAAATCTATTTATTAGCAATTTTAGTGGGTCCTGTTAATTTATTAGTTGACCCTACCTTTTGGGATGTATTTAAGTCAATTTTAGGGCAATCTATACACACTTCTTACCATCAAAAATAGGGTTACGGGATTTACATTGTAAGACAACTGATTTTCATAATATTTTCTTCTTTTTCATCATGTTTTCTATCGTAGTCATGCGTGACTAATTCTTTTTGTTCAGTTAAGGCTAAAACCAAGGTAGAAGTTTGATTTCAATTGTGAGATTGTTGAACTTAATTGAATTTCTTAATTTATATTGCATTTATATTCTTTTTGTGATTTATTAGGAAAATATATCCCTTAGCGAAATTCTATTGAATGAATTAATAGGGCCCGTTGTTTGTTTGATAGCAATTTCCATAGCTATTCGATTGAATCAAATCCGTAATTGTTTAGTTAGATCGATAGAGTAGTAATTAATATAATCTGATTGGGTCGAACCTTTTGGGTTATGTTAAGAAAGAATATAATTAGATTTAAATGGATGCTCATAATTTCTGTTAGTCTGGGTAGGGTTCTACTAGATTTTAAGGCAATTAACGGTTAAATTCTTCGTCGTACTTAGGATTGCTAGTTAATTAGGGGTTGATATTAGATCGTATCTTAGCAATCTATTATTACAGTAGAATTGGTTGGGTTGACGTTCTTCCTGGTTATAAATTATCTGTAATATGGATTAAGAAACTATTTTTGAATCAATGATCAATCGAATCGAACTTTACACCGCGGTATGCTTTAATTGAATTCATTTTCCCATTCGTTTCAATTTATTATTAAATTATGTCGCTAGTTTTAATTTTTTGATAATTAAGTTCCTTTCAATTTTTAATCCCTCTTTATTTTGTTTGTTTTAATTTCAAATCTAGTTATTTACGACAAGCTAGTCTCTAGAGTTTGACCATTCTCACCCTATTTACATGTTTTGTTTTTAGGAAGAGCAGGTTTTATTTTTGGTGAATTCGACACCTATCAAATTTTGGTGCCGTTGCCGGGGACTAGTTAACTTTACTGTTTATTGTCTTTATGAATGACCAGGTCTGAAAATCTACCAATACTGTTTGATCCAGAAATAGACAAAACTGACCGCTCACTAAGGAGCAAAGGTGGGTAGAATCGACTTCCGCAATTGAACCGGAAATTCCAACAGCTGGTTTACTTGAATTTAGGGCTAATATTGAAGAAGAAAGTCTTGAGTAAGAAGAGAATCAAGCGGAAATTCACCAAGAGGAAGTTATGGTTGAAAACCGCACTGTTCGAGAGCTATAAGCTGCCCCATATAAAACAACAGCTTATGTGTATTACTTATCCGGAGTTGGAAGTGTCATTCGAGCTTAAATCGGGTCTTCTACATCAACTTCTGACTTTCCATGGAATGAAGACTAAAAACCCACATAATCACTTGAAGGAATTCCATGGAGTTTGTTCTAGCATGAGACTGCAAGGGGTAACCAAATAGCAGATTAAGTTGAGAGCATTCACGTTCTCACTTAAACATGCTGCTAAAGAGTGGTTGCTTAATCTACCTCCAGGTTCTATCATGACATGGCCTGACATGGCTCGGGCATTCTTGGAAAAATATTTCCTTGCTTCCAGAGCTGCTATTATTCGTAGGGAAATATGTAGGATTAGCCAACGAGTTAGAGAGAGCCTTTATGATTACTATGAGAGGTTCAAGAGGTTATGTGCGGCTTGCCCACAACATGGGATGTCAGATCAATCTTTGATTCAGTACTTCTATGAAGGAATGACTGATATGGAGAGGAAGATGGTAAATGCAGAAAATGGAGGAGCCTTGGTAAACAAAACTCTAGCTCAAGCTAGAGAAATTATAACTATTATGGCTGCCAATTCGCAGCAATTTGGGCGTACTAAGGAACCTTCAAGGAAAATTTACTAGGTAAATGCTTCTTCTATAGAGGATAGATTAGATAAACTAACTTCTATGTTTGAAACTTTTGCTGCAGGATTTAAAGCTCATGCAAATCTATGTGGACTGTGCAATTCACCCGATCACCTAACAGATATATGTTACCAAGTGCAGGATGATTAAGAGCAAATGAATGCTATGGGTGGACTTCTCGAACAGCCCCAAAGACAATACAATTCGTTTCCAAGCTCATCCAATGAAGGGTGGAGGAGGCAGCAAAATTTTGGCTACGGGAATAGACAACCAAATTTCCAAGGGTACAAACAAGCTAGGCCACCTCCTCAACAAGTTCCTCCCCCGAAAATACCATTGGAAGATATTGTAAGGTCACTTGCCACTTCCCAACAAGAATTCCAACAAGAAACAAGGAAGGGAATGCAAAATACGGAACAACAAATTAGTCAACTTGCATCTTCCTTGAGTAGATTGGAAACGTAGGGGAAGCTTCCTTCTTAAACGGTGGTAAACCCAAGGGAAAATACAAGTGTTATCACTTTGAGGAGTGGTAAAGAGCTAAACAAAGCAACCCTTAAAAAAGGTAGTAGTAATTCAGAGGAAGAAGCTGAAAAGGAGGTAGAAATTCACTGAAATAGGCCCTCCGAATAGGCTGAAGTTCAACAGCCCCAAACACTTACTATACAGTCTCCTTTTCCCGAGAGATTGGCCAAAACAAGGAGAAAACGTGAGGAGAAAGACATCTTAGAGACTTTCTGCAAGGTGGAGGTAAATATTCCTTTGTTGGATGCTATTAAGCAAATACCTTAGTATGCAAAGTTTCTTAATAGTACCAACAAAAGGAAGATAGATAGTTTTGAGAAGGTGGAGATGGGTGAAGTTTGCTCCATGATTTAAAGGAAGAGACTTCCACCAAAGTTTAAGGATCGAGGTATGTTTGCTATTCCTTGTAAAATAGGCAATGTAGGGATTAAGAGATCTACATGTGATTTACGAGCCTCTATAAATGTCATGCCTTTATCTATTTATTCATCTTTCAAGGGTTGTCCCTTAAAAGAAATGCGTATCATCATTCAATTGGTAGACAGGTCTATAGTGTACTCTGTGGGATTGTTGGATGTTTTTTTGTCCAAGTAGGTAATTTAATTTTTCCAGCAGATTTTTATGTACTTAATATGGAGGATGATAAATCCTCAACCACAACTGATTTGTTACTTAGAAGACCTTTCCTTCGCACTGCGAGGACGAAAATTGATGTCTATTGACGCTTGATTTTTGCACCCCAAAAATAACTAAGGATTATGGAGCTCCAAGCTCGAAATTTCCAGAATTCCTATTCAGCTTTACTTTCCTCTTTTCCAAAATTTTTTTCAATATTTTAATCCTTGTCGTATTCTAAAGAAATTCTCAAAGTTCCCCTTCTATTAACAAAAATATATGTTTTTCGGTGTGTTTTTATTTTTCAAGTTGCAAAAGAAAAATAATAAAAAAAAAGAAGAAAAAAAAGGAGAAAAAGAATTTAAAAAGAATGATTTGTGGTTTTAATCTTAAAAATCAATTTTAAAATTAAAATGGCAAATGTTTATGTTTTATTCTTGATTTCGATTTTTAATCAAAGTATGTTTTATATTTTTAATTTTAATTAATTTGAAAAATTAATTAGAAGGGTTTAATTAAGAGAATTTGAAAAAATTAAGAAAAAGGATTAAATTGAAAAGAATGAAAAGAAGTTAGGAAAATTGGAAAAGAAAAGAAAGGAAAGAAGGGCCTGATTGCAAACGGATAGAAAGAACTGTGGGCCAAAATCTAAATTCTGAAAAATGCTGAGGTGGAAGACAGAAACGCTAGAAAGAAGTGCCAAAACGGCGCCGTTTTACTTGAAAAACGACGTCGTTTTGACGAAAAGAAAAGCAAAAAAAAAAAAAATGAAACGCGGCGTTTTGCTAACTGGAGTATACAGGAAACAAACGAAAGAAACAGATTGAAGATGAAACCGAAAGAAAACAAAAAAGGCTTCGATGAGAAACAGAAGAGAGAAAACGAAGGAAATGGGAGAGAAACCTAACGAAAGTGAACAGAGATTTAACGAAAGGGAATCGATGATTCCCATTTGAAATCGAAGGAGGAGAGATAAGAAATCTTTCACCGAGACAGAAAGTGATCGAGACAGAAAGGAGAGAAGACAGGCGAAGAAAAGTGAAGACTGAAGAAAACGCGTCGAGGAGACGTTTCGACGGCCGTAACCAGAAGGGGACGTGGCCAGCTGAGAGCCACGGGTGATTTCCTTGAAAAGGAAATCATTGCAGCTAAGGAGAGAGAGATTTTTCAAAAAATTAAAAGAAAATCAGAGAGAAAGAGTGTGACATTCCAACCCTAAACCCTACGTTGTTCCGACGTCATTTCATGCATTTTGTGCATTTTCATTAAAATGCATCATGTTATGAATTGATAATTAAGTTAAAAATGGAATATATGATTTGAATATGATAATATATGATTTGGATAAGAAAAAAAATTTATGTTATAGGCTCGTTTGTCGTCGAAAGACACAAACGGAGCTAATTAGGGTTTTCGGACCCTCTCGATCGGAAAATGCCGAAATCGCGTAAAATATGAACCAAATGACTTTGATATTTTGATATATGTTTTTTAACATGTTTTAAAGAGTTTTGGAACCATAAATGTGCGACGACATCGTACGGTTTCGGTTCCGTAAAAATCGTCGAGCTTCGGACTCGGTTTAGGGCACCGAGCGAACCACGACCCCTTTTCGGATTCCGATTTTTACGAAACTTCAGATACGTGTTATACTTATTATTTTGACACCAAAAATGAATTTTAAGTAGGTGTTGGTATGTTTTATGGGCTGGTTTTGGTAAAGGAAGGATTTGGAATGAAAGAATGAAAACTTAGTGTTGAAGTAAGGTTTATGGAAAGTTAACTTGATAGTTTTGTGGATAAGTAACCAAGCAGCTATTGGTATGTTGTTGGATAGATGTAGCAGGTGCTGGAGGGGTAGATTTAAGGCTGGAACAGCAAAGGGATAATGGTTACACGAAATAGAAAGAAGAAGAAAGGAGAGAAAAGAAAGAGAAAGAAAGAAAAGAAAGAGAAAAGAAAGAAAACCAAGTGAAACCTTCAATCCATCTGTTTTAGTATGTTCCTAGGATGTTTATGAAGTGATTAAAAGAGTTAGAAAGGGTAGGGAACTGCTGGAAATCGAAGGAGAATAGAGAGAAAATTTTGTGGGTACAAATTCTAGTTCTTAAGGCAATTTTAGGGTACCAACTTTGAAGGATTATAACTTTCAATTGGTGAATCCTATGTGAGTTTGGCTATATGGATTTGTAGATGGTATGTTTTTCTAGAGATCTGTCATTTTATTTTGCCAGAAAACCACCGGAGGTGGCCGGAAGAGTTGTTGGAAGTTGGGTTGAGAGTTAGGCAGATTCTGGATTCTAGGTAAACAGTGATGAGGAGCCAACTTTGGCGACTTGTATCTTTTAATCTAGAGGGTTTCTAGGAATTTGGCTCCGATGGTTAGCTAGAAGGTGTGTAGAGGAAGAGAAAGGTGGTCTTAGTTGGCCGGAAAGCCACCGGAGGAGGACGTACGGTGGTCGGGAAGTTGGCTGGAGAGTCAGATTTTCAAGGCCAGGCAGGCAGGCAGTAGGCGGGCTGGCACGTGGATCAAAACGACACCAAGGACGTGCGTTTTGATCCAGACACCGCGAGGCACGCAGAGGGGGGTTGCGGCTGGCCAAAACGACGCCGTTTTGGGTAAATATCATTTCTGGTGCCTGGATTTCTATAAACCCTGTTTTGAACCCCTAAACTTTAAATGTTTTTGCATTTTAGTCCAACAACATGAATTTTACATTATTTTCAATTTAGTCCAGCAGATTTAAGTTTTGATTTATGCAATTTAACCCCTGTAGTTTCTGAACCTTGCAAAATTACCTTCCTGGACAGATTTTATGACTTTTGTATAATTACATTTTGGTCCCTAAACTTTTAATAATTACACTTTTGACCCGGAAACTTTTATAAATTATGTTTTAGCCCTTCCAATCTAATTTCGACATACTAAATCTATTAACATCAGAAATTTATTTTGAGATCGTTTTGAGGCTGAAAATTCAGATTTAAATATTTGGTTTAGGAATTTAAATAAGAAATTGGTTTTAATTATTTGTTTGGTTTATTTAAACATGGTTTTGGTTTTAATAATTATAATTACTC
>CANUEY010058753.1:0-53597 GCA_948099555.1 Croton setiger | reverse complement strand
CAAAAATTAGAAAACTCATATTTTTAGGGGTAATGAAATATTTATTGTGATACCCGATGATACAATTTCTAAAATAGAGGGACCTTAGAGTACATTAGACTAAACCTCAGGGACCCGATGATACAATTTCCAAAATAGAGGGACCCCAGAATACATTAAACCAACCCTAAACCCAAAAATAATTACCCCTAAAAAATATGAGTTTTCTAATTTTTGTTAATTTATCCAAATAAAAGTATGAATTTTCTAATTTTTGTTAATTTCTCAAAATAAAAACCAAATTTTCTATAAACTCATTTTAATTTTTCGGAAAAGTTAAACTTTCCCTTTTAACCTTCAGACTTGTGTAGGATGATTAAAAAATAAATATGTAATTATTTAATAAAAATCTTAATTGAAATATAGATAATTGTTATAGCGATAAACGTGAATAGTTGGGCTTTACACAATAAAATATTATCACGTCAAATTAAAATAATAAAGTGTTGTGGTGTAATTGGTTATTATGTTATATTATATATGAAAGGTTACAGGTTCAAATCTTATTGTTGTCATTTTTTAATTTTTATAGTAAGTGGGACCCACAGGTCTGATTCAAATAAACTATGGTTCGATTCAAATAAACCAAAGAGTAATTTGGTCATTTTGAAAAAAAAAACGTTGACTTTTTCGTTGACTAACGGCAGAATTGGATGGAAGGACTTGAGAGTATAATATTTCAAAAGTTAGGGACCCGATGATATAATTTCCAAAATAGAGGGACCTACGAGTTCGTTGCGCCAAACTTCAAGTAGCCAAAAGTAATTACCCTTTTCTACATTCTATTGATTACAAAGATAAATGATTATTCTACTAAATGTATTAACAAAAATATATCCAAATATAGGGGTCCAGTGTCTAATCAAATAGCTAGATATTTCATATTTTTAAGTTTCAATTAAATTCAAATATAAATGAATATGATACCAAATTTAATCGGAAAATAAAAAAATATATGTATTAAAAATTATGAAAGTGCATAAATCCCAAGACAAAAATAATTTATAATATTAAAAAATTGTGGTATTTGATGAATTGTCTTTAATGAATTATTACCCAATTATTTGACAATCGCTAAAATTTTATGATAATACGAATTTTTTAAATTTCATCAATTAAAATCTTTAATAACAGACTGTACAGTAAAGTCCTACGTGAGGAAATTACTGTATTATTACTATTATGTTAAATTATAATGTTAAGGTGCCAAGTGGAAATTTACCAACAATAACATTTTTAGGTTAAGGGGCTTAAAGCTGAGAAGCCGTGCAAGCGAGCGGAGGCGCGGGAAGATGAGCAAGCGGCAAGGTCAGCCCAAGCACCAAAATCGATTCGCGTGGAAGGCCAACGCCGGCCGGAAAATCAACGAAACGGTAACACTTGCTTAAGCCACTTCTCTACATTCTGAAAGCGGAAAATATTCAATTCCAAATAAATAATGATAGGAGCACTATATTACTAACTAAAATCGATTCAAAAGTAGGAGCTCGGAGGAAAGTTGAAACCTTTATCGGATATTACCGGAGTTTGCCCTCGCTGTAAAGAACAGATCGATTGGAAACGTCGGTACGGCAAATACAAGCCTCTCTCCGAGCCAGCTAAGTGGTACAATCCCGTTGCTTTTCTTTGCAAGCTTGTTTTTCTGTTTTCTCTTAGTTGGAAAAGTAGCAAATCTTTGGTGTGCATTCTTTTTTTTTTTCTTTTTAATTCTCAATTTGTTTATGTTTAACAGTCAAAGATGCACTAAACGGGCAGTTCGTCAGGCATACCATAATCTATGTCCTGGTTAGCTTCTTCTTTTTCTTTATATTACGTAATTTTTTGCTGTTGATTCTTTAAAGATTTAGCTTTAGCAAGTGGGTTTTTGATTTAGGATGTGCAAAGGAGCAAAATGTGTGTGCAAAGTGTTGTTGCCATGTGGGGCGTATAGTTGGAAGGTAGATTGTTTAAGTTTTGGGAATATATGATTTGCTGGTAACTTGATTTTATTTTAGTTTCGCTGTTTATGAGGATCAATGCTGTGGTTTTTATTTGTAGAGACCCTGCTGAGGTAGAGGCTGAGCAGAAGGCACTTGAGGAGGTAGGTTTGTTTGTTTTCAATTCATTGCGAACTTTGCTTGTTGAGTTGTCAATTTGTGTTATGTTTATCAGTTGGAAGATATTGATATTCCTATTGATTTCACTATAGGCCATTAAAAATGCTAGGGAGAGGGATCGGAGGTCTCTCCTACGTGCTGTAAGCTCCTTGGACTTTTTTTCCTTTGCTATTCAACATATAGGTTTCTCTGATAGAATTAAGAATAAAATGTACCCTTCTTCTATCTTTTCTTGAATTTTATATAGTAAAAAAAGAAGGGGGGGGGGGGGTGTCTTTGCAGGTTGTTTTTCTCTATTACATTGTCATGCTTTTGTTCTCCCAACTCTTTGCTTGTATGTTACTAATCATGCATGAAAGCTTAGTAGGCCTTTTTGTTTGGGTTTTACCTGTCTGTTTCATTTGGGGAGGAATTCTTTTCAGGAGCAATCTCGTTTTTCTGATTGTATGGGATACTAAAGGAAAATGAACTTTGACATTGTGTATAAATGGAGGCATTTGAATGGAGTGATCAAATTTATGAATATGGATAAACATTTAATAAAGGATGAATTTGAAGTACCTGGAAATGGTGTTATTTTGAAATCCAACCTCTATTAAAAATCTTCTCAACATCAATGATTTTTTGAGCTTAATTGGAATAAACACATCCATATGCACATCTTGCTAAAATGCATGAACTTTTGGTTCGATTCACATGTTTATGGTTTCTGTTATCAATTATCGTCTTGAGATTATGTACAAGGAAACAATAAATCAGTGACTTAAGATTATCTTCTTTTGTTCCTAGGTCTTGATCTGCATGTTTATTTCTGTAGAAAATACCAAATTGTAATTCTGTGTTGATTGCATCAGATGAATAAAGGTACATCAAAGAGTTCTGCAAAAAATACTGAGGGAAACAAGGTCGGGGATCTGTTTCCCTCATCAACCCTTGAAGAGTATGCTGCAAATAGCAGAGAACACAACCGCAATCTCAAGAGTCATCTTGAGCATGTTGGTGAAGAAGATGGTGGTGATTATGATGATGATGATGATGATGAAGAAGCTGAAGAAGATGATGTACATGATGATGATGGTGATGATGAAGTGAAAGAAGATGATGATATAGAAGAAGATGCAGATGAAGATGATGAAGTTGGAGGTGGGGTGGGGAAGACTCATTAAAGAGGGAAACAATGGTGAAAATGGATAAGTAGATTGTTACCTGTGGGATGTTCGACCTGCAAACACATGGAAATATGAATTATAGCTTTGTTTTCTTCTTCGATAGACAGAGGATGATACCTCAATGCAGAGCATCATTTCCTATATTCTTTCTTCTCTAATTTAAGATTTTGCAAGATATTTGACTCCTGAAGAATCAGTTTGTTTAATGTCATATTTAAAGATATTTGAGTTCATGTTAAATTTGATATATTCATGTTGGAAAATATTATTCTTGTACAATTATAGGCATAAAAATGCCAATTTGATGTTAGCTTTGTAGTTGAATCAAACTTATAAATATTGAATGAATTTATATATTGTAATTGGTATAGTAGTAAACACTAACCATTTTAATATGCAAGTGAATATTTTGTTGCTCAAATGTCTGTTTATTAGAATTATTATTCACTTAATTGATTCATTTATAACTAGGGTATACTAAGAGCACCTGAAAATATGGTTCACATATACATATTGGGTTCCCATATTTTGTTTTTCACCAATGAGGAAAAGGCTTAAGTAGGTTATTGTAAAGATTATTTGGTGCCTGGCTAGTAATTTAACATGAGTAAGCAAAAACAAGAAGTAAATGTAAAGCAATAAATATATTTGTTTAAAGCTATGCAAGAAGAAGAAACTTCATCCCTAAACAACTGTCTGCATCTTCAAGGCAAAATGAATAAAAATAGTAATAAAGAGAATCTAGGGAAGATGAAACATGAATAAATAATAGCAGAAGGATCTGAGCTTATGTTGATTGTAAAGTCAAAATGGCTTTGAAATTCAAAACAATAGCTCCAAAGATACAGTTTTAAGAAACTCAAAAACCCATCTCTAGAAAATGCAAAAGCAAAGATCTTTAAAATGTCTTTCAAGAAGTCTTCTTGCAATGCTTTGCACATTTTTGCTTGTAAGCCTCTTCACAATTACCTTCTTGAGTTACAAAACCACAATAATATCCAACACCCAAATGCTTTTGCCCTATCCAATTCATACCCAAGTTTCTAATTTGCAAACCCAATTGGGAATTTTACTAAAGCAACTGCATGATGAAAATTCAGATTCACAAGCATTAGCAAAATTTTCGGATCAAGTACTTCGCCTAGCAGTATCTTTGGACAAGCTTGCAGATAATCTAAGAAGTTTATCAGACAATGCTCCTACTGGTGATGGTAATCAAATGAGCAAAATTTATGAAGATTTTACTGAACCTGAAGAGGACCAAGAAGAAGAAAGATCAGCAGGTTTGAAAAGCTTCAAGGCAGGTGAGCTTCAAAGCTATATTTCACCAAAACCAAATAGAGAAATAGGGAAAAAAAATTTCTTAGGAGTAGATTCAATCAGTTCTTCCATAGGACTAACTTGTGTTAATATGCATACAAACTTGGATCACTATATGAGTTATAAAATTTATAGTATGTGTCCAGATGATTGGGACTTAGCTCAAAAACTTATAATCAGTGGGTGTGATCCATTACCAAGAAGAAGATGCATGTCAAGAACACCTCCAAAATACAGTAACCCACTTCCTATAAATTCCTCTCTTTGGATCCCACCTAGTGATGATAATATTTTGTGGAGCCATTATAAATGCAAAGGGTATTCTTGTCTTTTTTCCAATGAAACAGAGGGGAAGAGAGGATTCTTTAAATGTGCAGATTGTTTCAATCTTTCAAAAAAAGGATGGGAAATTCCAACAAATGCATCCATTTCAGCTGAATTTACTATTGATGAAGTTTTGGGATTAAAGACGGGAGAAATAAGAATAGGACTTGATTTTAGCCCTACAACAGGCACATTTGCTGCACTTATGAAGGAAAGAAATGTTACCATTGCAACAGCAACATTGAATTTAGGTGCTCCTTTTAATGAAGTTATTGCACTAAGAGGCCTATTACCTCTATATTTATCATTTGGGTCAAGATTGCCATTTTTCGATAATACACTTGATATTATTCATTCTAATCTGTTCTTGGATGGATGGATTAGCATAGAACTTCTCCAGTTTGTGCTTTTCGATTGGGATCGAGTTCTTCGACCTAAAGGTATCCTTTGGGTTGATCGATTCTTCTGTAAGAAAGGTGATATGAAGCTTTTCTTGGACGAGTTTACCCGGCTCAGGTATAAGAAACTACTATGGAGAGTTGTGCCAAAGACTGATAAACTAGGAGACGAACTCTTCTACTCTGCTGTGCTAGAAAAGCCAGTTAGGAAATGAAATTTTGTAAAAAAAAAAATGTATACTGTAATTCAGTAATATAGTTACAGTAATACAATGAACTATTGACCAAATTGTAGAATAGTAGATTGTATTCATTTCGACTAGAGACCGGATATCCCAACTATGCAGCAAAAACATACAAGTTATTCAAAAGGAACATTTCCTAAGTAATTTTCTAGTAAGCTAAAATTCGTTGTGACCTACAATAACTGTGCCTAATGACAAATGAATACAACAGTATAGTCTCTTATTTCGATGTATCCTGAAGAATCAAAAGAATTTTTTTTAATAGCAAAAAAATATGCTTGAAAGAATATTGGCCATGTCCAAAAGGCCTATTTAGACTGTTAACTCATCTGAAGTTGACCAGTAATTGTATTTCAGGGATAAGCATACATGAGAATTCTTGTTTGTATCTACTATAATATTGCCATCTTCCTGGGTAAGTTGATTACATTCAGCTTCATATCTACTCCTTTGCACACAATCGCTCTGGATAGACAAATAAATAAAGTTCTTAATTAGTTCAAATGCAAGAACAGAGATAATTAGACAGATAAACATACAGACAAAGTGTAGGCAAACCAACATGAAAAGAAATAAATAAATAAGCTAATACATTTAAAGCAAGAAATCAGCAGCGCATATTAAAAAAAGCAGAAGCAGAAAAGAAGCAGCATATACACAAATATTACATCTTATAACTATATGAGTTGCAATATGTAACTCATGTACTCTTCTATGATGTTGGCAATATCAAGCAATTTTTTAGAAGTTAGAAGTTTGACTAAAACTCATTAAATGTATAGCCCTCCTCATAATGAAGTTCAGTGTCCAAGCACTAGAAATTCAGATGTAAACACAGCAAAAATTAACACTAAAAACATCATTTGGATTAGAGATCACCAGAAGTTACAAGTTTGTAAGAAAAAATTAAAAAGATGGTAAAATGCGCTTACTCAAGTATTCATAGGCTATTATCATTGAGGTTCCCCATGCTGACATGCTGAAAAATCTTGGGCCTAACCCCCTATATAAGCCCGTCCAACCATCATCTTTAATCAAGTTTTTAACAACTTGTCTAGCAGAGCTTCTTCTTTCTTGTCCCATCACCTACAAAAATGAAATAGCTAGTTAATGGGGAAACAATTATTATAATAATAACAAGGGTACCGCATAAGAGGGACACGTCATCAGATACTAAACGAATTGAGATATAATAGGAACCAAAAAAAAGGTATAAAGATCAGGAAAACTAGAACAAATAATCAGAAGAAGATCATCTTATCTCAGTTCCAATAGTACCTGTAAGCGAGTTTTGATAGTATCCAATGGGGTTGTGATACAAGATGCTGTCGCTCCGGCAATAATTCCTCCAGTGGCCTGAACTAACATTATCTTTGACTCACTAGGAGTGTTACCTTCAACATCAGAACCATGGCCCAAGAGCCTGTACAAAAGAATGAGTATGGAACACATAATGAAAAACAAACCCAAGCACTAGAAAATAAAATATGATATCCAAGATATTCATATGCTTGGTATTTGGCAACCACAGGAATCCTCAAACTTCAAACTTGCTTGCATGTCAGACAGCCATTTTGTTACCATAATGCCCAAAGTAACAGGTAAGATAACTGACATTTCTAAGTTCTATCATTCCGTTCCTCCCTGGAATAGTCATAAATGGAATCCTCAATTATTAGAAGAAAAAAAAAAAATAATCAGGAACATGGACATTTTGCAGTCATGTGTCATTTTAGGAACATTTTTGTCTTAGTCAAGTCACCTCCATTCCAAGCCAACAAATAAGCAAACTGACACCACCGCTGAGGCATGGAATTCAGCACATCAAAACAACTATAAAGGATGCTATTGCCATAGTGGGTATCAAATAAAATTCCGCTCCTAAGGCTACTTGACTCTTCAATGATGTAACCATAAATGAAAATAAATATAGTGATGTCTCACCTCCAGATGACACGTTGGCTTGAACCATAACTTGCCCACCACACAGCACTAGATGGAGAATAAGTCATTACAGACAAGCCAAACCCCCTGTACAACCCTCTGATACCATCAGCTTTTATAATTTGACGAGCCACGTCTAGACCCCCATTATAGTTTGCATGACCAGAATATCCTTGTACCATCAACTTCTGGCTAACCTGAACAGGACAATTATAGAGATAATCAATAACAAAAAGAGACAGTAGCAAGAGGTTCGTCAATTCTACAAAAATAGGTTAGTTTATTTACTTTGAGGTAAATATCATAATGCCCAGGAGAAAACCTGAAACACATACCACATCGATAGGAACAAATACAGCTTGAGAAAAAAGTGAAGCCGTCATGCCAGCAATACCATTTGCTAAAGCTGCTTGGGTAGGTTCAGATAGTTTAAATGGGTCAACCATCTTGAAAGCTGCCACTTTAGTAGTTTCCAAAGCAGTAAGAAAGATAATCCTTGCAGGGACTGCACCAGTGATAACTGTACCAAAACCTTTGTAAAGACCAGGAATACCATATGTTTTTAATAAGCTTCTTGCAACAGATATTGCATTTCTTTCAACAGTCTCATTTGTTGCAACTTGAAGCCTGGTTTTTATCACAGACACTGGATACAAAGCCACAGTAATCCCCGTAAAGATGCCGGCTCCTACAACATAAAACTTGGTCTTATCAAGCCTGCAAAAAGGGGTGAAAAACAGATGGAAGTTGTAAATTTAGAATTTTATTAGTGAAACTATAGAGGAACCAACAGGAAGTGGTACAGACACATGAAGATAAGTGTCCATGCAGATAATAAATATGACAGAAAGTAAAAAGTATTGAAGTAGTGGAAAACTAGATTCCTAATCAACTAAACTTATCTTCTGAACATCCAATATGAGCATTCAAATGTCCTTGGAAGTTTAGCTTCTCCATTTAATATTTATCTGTTTAATTTACTATTTAACCATCTTCCCTGTTATGACATTAACACTCTGTAGGCAAGATCACCCGCAGATACATGGATATAAATTCTTTTAGCACAATCCATTAAACACATTGCTACGTGCATTAACCAAATTTGCTTTGCATATACAGAAACATTTGTAATCAAAAGTTTGCCAATGACAAGCAATCAGAAAGATCGAAAGAAGGAGGCCAATGAACAAAGTCCCAAAATACAGATGATACAT
The DNA here is from genome assembly GCA_948099555.1 of Croton setiger. Lineage (NCBI taxonomy): Eukaryota > Viridiplantae > Streptophyta > Magnoliopsida > Malpighiales > Euphorbiaceae > Croton > Croton setiger. Next base: position 44,848 of record CANUEY010058753.1, on the reverse strand, counting down.
ATAGGTGATAAATACACATTGTTGCTGATTATTGCGTCACGTACTAAAAATGCGTATCATAAGTTGTCTAATTGAAAACTTCCTCAAACAAATTTTGAAAACCTTATATCCCAAACAAGAAGCATAAACTAAAATGATTAACATTATGAATTATAGATACAGTACAATACGAGAGATATCATATAGCACATGAACAAAGAGGAACAAGCTCTCCACATCTTTTTCATATATCACATCTCATATGCATTTATTTCCACATCTTCTTTTTCTTTCGTTAACTTTCAGGCAAAACATGCTGATATTGATCCTATTAGCTACTTGAGGTAGATAAAACCATTCAAATCGAAAATAGTCAATGGAAGTCTCATTAATATGCAATAACCCAGTTTCAGCAGATAACAAAACTATTCTGATGTCATATTTTCCACGCAACCAAACAAAACGCATACATAACCATAAATGAGGAAATTAAACAAAAATCTAAATAAATAATTATAGTACTTACTTGTCCCAATCAATCTCGGTCTGGCTAAACGACTGAACTCGAGCGCTAGACGCTTCCATTGACTCGGCGAATTGAAGACGAATCAGAAAATTTGTGTGAAAAGAAAAAATCTAAGTAGATAAACGAAAAAGGAAATTGGATATCTCCTGTTCTAATGACTCAGACGTTAGGTTTCAATTTGGATATATCCAGGACGGAGCTTTCTTTGCATTTCACGTAACTTGGAGCGAAATGATTTTCTTGGAAAGAAATTGAAACCTGAAAATTAGGTTTCAATTTCTTCTTAACAAATGAAAATAGAAAAATAGATTCGAAATCAGTTAGTCGCATTGTTTGTGTGTTGGGCCGACGCGGCCGAAGGAAAGGAAAGAAAGGAGTTTGAAAATTTGACGGGAAATTAGGGCCACCTAAAGTTGAACGAATCCTCTACAGTTCAGTTCATATTTTGTGATTACAACCGACCAATAAGAATGCACAATGGAGCACAATACACTCCAATAGTTTAATATTTCTTACCGTATATTAATATTAAGGCATAATTATTTAAATGTTCCTAAAGTGTTGTTAACGTGTTTGGATATTTTTTTATTTTGAAAATTGTATAAATAGATTTTATGATTTTAAAAATTATACAAATAGTCCATTCTATCCAAAAACGTCCTTAGTCAATTGAAAAAATTCAAACAATTTAAATTAAATTTTTTAAAAATAACAAAACTATCATTTCTTATATATCAAAAAACAACGGCAGTTATAGTATTCATTTGATTTTCCCTCTTTCATCGCTAGCCCAAATTTTCCCTTTTTCATTTCTCTCCCTGATTTTTTCTCTTTCATCACTAGCCCAAATTTTTTATTCAATACTATGGAACCTCACCATTTGTTTTCTTCAATTCGAAGATTGTACTCCCTTCATTGTTTTTAAAGTTTTTATTTCAAAATGAAACTGGAAAAAAAAATTCAAAATTTGAATCAGAAATATATAATTCAAAAGAAGTGAGAAATGAAGATGGATTAGGCAAGTGAATGTTCCATGAGACCAAACAGCACTTCCTGTATCTTCCTTTTCATAGCCGCCGATTGCCAAAAATCATAGCATTTTTTTTCTTTTTTTTTTTCTGTGTGCCATGCTCATTTTTTATCTGCCTCTGTAAATCAACTCTGATTGCTTGTTTTTTCGATCATTGTTGATATATAAAAAAGAAACTATGATTGAAAAATGAGAAACCAAGAATCCCTTAAAATCTATTGATCAATTTTAAATTTAGCTTTATTTACAACTTTCAAAATAGCACAAAAGCTGTTGCTATTATCATGGAAAAATGCAAAAAAAAATCATTACTGGAACTAGGTGGAAACTAACAAATTTTCCCTCCCAACCACAAACAAAATGAGTTCTTAAGAAAGATGGTCAATCCATTTCCAATCGACTCCATCTTGCTGTTTCATCACTTGAAGTCATCATCTGTTTTCCTGTAAAAAAAATTCTGATTAAAAAACTGAAACAAAAGAAATAGCTCCAAATCTATAGATTAATTCAAAATATATCTTTAGTTTTCGGTCACCTTCACAATGGGTTTCAAAACAATCCCCGGTGATTTCATATCGAAATGGTGTTACTGCTTTGCTTAGAGCTTCATATTAGAAATGCGTTTCTGTTTTTTGGCGGTTTCAGACCAGAACAGTGTCGTTGCGCTGCTTGATGAACCAGAAGCAGAGATGAGAGAGAAAAAAAAGAGCACATATTCTGTCGGTGATGATGAGGATTGACGATAAAGAGAAGAAAAAAGCCCAAATCTCCGATTGATAATGATGAAGAGTGAACAAAGAGATGAAAAACAAAATTTTGGAAAGAGAAAGGCAAAAGAGATGAAAAATTAAAGAAACGTTAAAAAAGAATAAGAGATTAAAAATTAAAGGTTGGAAAGAGAAAGGGAAAAAGAGTAAGGGAGGGTAATTTTTGTCATTTTTTAAAAATTTAATCTAAATGGTTTGATTTTTTAATTGACTAATAGTGTTTGTGGACGGAATGTCTAGATGTACAATTTTTAAAATTTTAAGAATTTATTTATACAATTTTCAAAATCGAATGACCCCAAAACATACACAAAATCTTAAATACATGTAAATAATTATCGCTAATGTTAATTTAAAACAAGTATATGAACATTTTATTACAAAAATCGTTTCAAATGAATTTACAAAATAAAACATGAAAATAATACACTCAAATAATTGAAAAAGAGATAAAATTCAAATGGAATTCAGAACAAACTAGCGAAATACTAGAAGAAAACCAAAATAAAATAAAATAAATAAATAAAGGCACACAATTAAACACTCAATTTTAACCAAAATCTATTTAAACAAAAAAAGTTACAACTTACTCATTAAATAATTTTTTACAAGAAATAAACTGCCATGTGTTGATTATTATTTATAACATGTTTAAAAAGTTTAAATCTAACATCACGTTTATTTTCTGTTTAAAAAATCATGAAACATGTTTATTATATGATTAGGAACCGTCTATAATTAAATTACAAATTCACAAGCAATTATATCAAATCATTTTTATTTATAATTGACTTTATTGAGCATAATATCACTCTCTAAGAATATAACTGAGTTTATTATCAGTTTCTTTTTTTTCAAGTGTCTTCGTGTAAATAATTAATATGTACAATATTTTTTTTCCAAATAATCAATCTGGACGATACAATTATGCAAAAACTAAAAATATAAAAGTATATTATTTATTTACATTTGGCTTATAATTTATCTGTAATAGGGTATAAACTTATTTATTAGTTATTAAGAATACAATTTAGTATACTTCTAAAACTATATATATAATATAATTTCATCAGTAAGAATCAGAACTCATGTGTTTTGTGTAGTTGTACAAAACTCTTGTGCGTATAAATATGTTGCTCTTAATTATAAGTCTGTCATAGTTTCATTCATTATTACTATTACTTTTAATCTTGTTTCACTAATTAATTTTGAAATTCTTCTTTCAAAACAAAAAGTTTAGTTTCTGAATTCAATTTGATTAAAAACCTAATGATTTTTTAATTAATAAAAATACATTAATTTTTAAAGCATATTTAGATTATCTCTTAATTTTTGTTTTAAATAAATTGGAGGTTTGTGTTTCAAAGAGAAAAAAACGTGAATTATGGGTTGAGAAAGTATTTTTGGTTGATAGTAATCATCCAACTGAAAAGTTGATTTTTTTATAATAATAAAAAAAAAACATACAAGTTGAAGTTAGTTTATAATTAGGGTTATTATCAAATTCAGTCAACAAGTGTTCATATAAAATTTTTATAGTTTTATAATTAGAGTTTTTTATAATTAGGTTATTATCAATTTAGTTAGTAAGTGGTTCATACAAATTATTTATTTTTGGGGAAAAATTTGTTTATTCCTTCAATGAGTTGGATTGTGACCTTTTTAAGATTGAATTTTCTTTTTTCCTCGAATGAGTTGAAATGTCATTTTTTCAAGGTTATAAACATTAACATAAAATTATTATATTCCATTTTTTAGAAAAAGACAATATTTCAATTATAATTTGTAAATTATTAAATTAAAAGTCCATTTAGATTTGGAGCCCACATGAATGAATGTAATAAAATCAAAACAATCTAAATTGTTGATTTTTTTTTATGTTTGTTGATCTAATTTTTATTTACTTTCAACTAAATTTTCAACCGAACAAACTATTACAAACGTATAAATTGATGGATTCACATATAAAAATAAAGAACGGATGATCCCAAAAAATTAAAAGTTAAACACAAAAATTAAAGTCAACCAATTCCTATATAAATAGAATGGTGTGAATAATAAATTTCCTTAAGTATTAGTACTATTTTATTAATTTCTCTTTTCATAGAGGTTTTTTTTTTTTTTTTGAAAGAATTTGTTCGTACATACGACACATGGACCCAACACGACTAACACAGAAAAATAGGTGGTTAGGGTTAAGCCTTAATGAATTGACAGTACGACTAACACGACATAATAGAACATGAAATTAAATAGGTTGAGTCACGAGTTGACTTATATAATCCTTAAATCCATTTAAATTAAAGGGTAAAATAATAATTTTTAAATCTAAACTAAACAATTTAGTCTGAACTTATGCAACATAAAAGAGATTATTGAGCTCAATATAGAAGTTCACTAAAACCTAATGTGGTAGAAGTTTTATCATGTAAAGGAAATTAGTTATTCGGTCAACAAAGTTAAAATTTATAATTAATTGTACAATTGTTACATGTTTATACTTTATAAAACTAGTGTAATTGTTTTTTCATCTAGTTGTAAAAGAACAAGAGATGGAAGAAGTTATAAATAGGTCATTGAGCTCAATTTAGAGAATACAGATATGAATGAAGATCACAATTGAATTTCACATATTCCATCATAAGTTTTTTCGTACTAAAAACTTTAAATTTTTCTATTTTTTTTTAAATTTTAATTTTTGAATTATTTTAAAAGTTGTAACATCGCTTAAAAATTTATTTTATTTATTTTATAAGTTAAGGACAGTAATACTCACAAAAAGATTGTGTGTTTTATAACTTGAATGTTTTGAATTTAATTCAGTTTAGTAATTTTAAGTTTCATTATCATAATGATTATTGTTTTTTCCAAGTATTTTATGCAGACAATATTAACATATCATTATTAATTTTAACTATTTATATATGATTTTTTATTTTTAGTAATTATATTAATTAGACTAAATTTGTTATCTAAAAAAATAAGTTGATGAGATAATTATATGTAATATTGTGATAAATGAATATATAATATTATATGAGTTAAATGAGTGTGTCAGGTTAAATAAATTAAATGAATAACACTAGTATAAAATGAATGTGTCAACTCATTAAGATTTAATAAGTTGACAAGTTATCTCGATACAAACATGACATACCAATGCATGCACTCATAGTAAAGGTTGTTAGCAAGGGAAATCACACTTTTCTTTCTTAATTAAATAAAGTTAAATGCATTAATTTATTAGTCAATTAGCAATAACAGTGCTTATGCTAATTAATTAATTAGACTCAATTATTGTATTCTTTTTTAAACTTTCCTTACACTTTATGATTTTGTTTTACTATACTACTTTTTTTTAAGAAAATGTAATATACTCTCATCATCTTAAATAACTGTCCCAATTTTCATTTTAAATGTTTATTATTATATTGAAAATATAAAATTTATTTTTAATGATCAGTATACTTTTTGTTTAAATGTATTTTCACTTAAATATTTGTCTAATTTTTAAAGTTCATTATTTTCTTTATCTCTAAATAAATGTATTAATTTCTATTTTCACAAGTACCTTCTGTTCCAAAATAAGTGCTCCATTTACCTTTTTTTTATTACAAAAAATTAAATAATATTGAAACTATAATATTTAATAGATAAAAAGACTTGTATACTTTTTATTTAAATGTTAAGCACATATATTCTTTTTATAATGTGGAGGGTGAAAAAAAAAATCACTATCAAATTTTATTGAATTCCAAAGTAGGACATTTATTTTGGAACAAAATAAAATAGTAAATGAAACACTTATTATGAGACGGATGAAGTATTAAGAAATGATAGTTATTATATTGAAAATGTAAAATTTATTCATTTCAGTATACTTTTCACTTAAATACTTGTTTAAATTTCAAAGTCCATTATTTATCAATATTTCAAGGGTACAAGAGAAAATCACCATCTAATTTTGTTAAAATCTAAAAATGAAACACTTATTATGAGACAAAAATAAGTGAAAGCTGGAACACTTATTTGAGAACGGAGGGAGTATCTAATATTTCAAGGGTATAAAAGAAAAAAGAATACTTAATTTTGTTATAATCTAAAAATAAGACACTTATTATGGGGAAAAAAAAGTTGAGACACTTATTTTGGCATGGAGTGAGTAACTATATGTTTTGATGCTTTTTTTCCTCTTTTTGGATACCAAAATCACAATCTGTTGATGAACAACATGGAGTTGTAAGCATGCCAGATGCATAGTATGGTTATAAGGCAAACTCTTCCCCTACCACAAGAGGATGCTACATCAATAACAACTGTATTGGGGTATATATGAATTGAACATTTTATGAATTTTAGTTTGTAGAAGTAGAAGTTGAAGAATAGTTCCTTTGCGAATTTGTATGAAATAGTCTCTAAAATTTATTTAAAAAATTAGATAGGTCTAATTGCTATTAAAGAGGAGAAGAGTCAGTCACGTATGTAAGCGTCCACGTTATCTTCCAACCGGCAAGTGGCCTTCTAAGCAAAAGACTACTAGGTGCAAATTTATCCTAAGTTCAGGTACTTTTAAAAAAGAGTTTGAAATTTAGGTACTATTATATTAGTATTCCAAAGTTCAGGTATCATTGTAAAATTAGCCGTCCTATTAAATAAAGCCGTACAAACTTAATGCTAAAACAACGGAGATAATTAGTTTTACAAACGACAGGCAAACCAGCACCGGGTGTTATGCTTCCCCACCAACTCCAAGTCAAAAACAACATTGCGCTGCGTTTTGCTTCTTTCAAAAGTTCGCCTTAAAACAACTCACTCGGCTGTCATTTTCACATCATCACTATAAACAACTGTAATGCATCATTTTATTAGAATCCAAACAAAAAATCCATTCTTTTTTCCATTCTAATAAAGCTTCTCTTTGCATGAAAGTAATGTCCAAACGCGTTTTTTATTCCTTCTCTAAGACGTGCTTAAGAAGATTTCAACGGGCCTTAAGTCTTTTAATTAATGATTTTGGTAAAGCAAGCACAACCCAAAGCACAAAGAACCAGTCAGTCAGTCACACCCCAGTCCCCACCGTGAATCTTTGCTATCCCCACCGTTTTCTCTACTCTCTCTTCCCGTCTTTTTCTTCTTCATTCTTTCTATTCTTTTCCCTGTCTGATATGATCCCAACTACAAAGCAAATCAAGTCACCATAGAATTTTGAAACTACAGTTTATAAGTATCAACTATCAAGAAATGAGCTTTCATTCTCCTCACATTATGGCAATTCTCCCCAGATTCTCCATTCTGCTTCTCTTTCTTCTGCTTTCTTGCACAACCTTTACTCAAACAGGTTTGCAATTGTAGCATTTTTTGTTTTCTTCCCTTTTTCTGTTTTTGTTTATTTATTTATTTATTTTTCTTCTTGGATTAATGGACTGGTTGCTTTCATAAATTGTTTCGTTTCTTGAATAGCAATTGCTGAAAATTTGATAATTGAACAGACTAAAAGAATACTATTTGTATTTATATCACAAATTTGGTAAAGTTAATTTCTTTGATATTACATTTTGAGTCAAAAGTTTGTTTCTTTTTATCTTTTCATCGAGTAAAGTTTCTTTTTTGAGCGAGAATTTTATTTCTTGAATTTGATGTATGAGAAAATGGGGCACGTCTGTATGGTCTTCTTGGGTATATAGATTACTGGGTTTCCTTGAAAGATTATTAGATTAACCTTTGCTTGATTCTATGATGAATGCTTTGTAAGATTGGTTGTGGAAGATACAAAACATTTGATGGATAGCCTTCACAATTTGGAATTACATGAACGAAGCTTATTAATTTTGTTGTTTTCTTCAAGTTATTTTTTAGTATTATTTCCTTTTCTGAAAACGGCAAAAGTTTATGAAGTTTATAAATAGTTGTTTAGTGCTCTTTTTTTTTTGTTGAATCTAAGTTTGAGTTAATTGTGGTCTGAAGTGAATTCTTCTTGATAATTAGTTATTTTCCATAAGTTGGTGCAAAAATTAAAGATTAAATAGAAATGTGGTCTCTTTCCTATCGATTCTGTTGAATATATAGATACAATAACAAGTTTCTAGTGTTTTTAGTCCTCTTTGCGTTTTTGAATAAAGTAAGACGAAAAATAACTATTACTTTATAGTTTTACTATTTTTTTGTTCTGATAAAGGTTTCTGATTGTCTGTTTTTCAGAGGCCTATGATGTTCTTGATCCAAATGGAAATATCACAATCAAATGGGATATTATTAGCTGGACACCTGATGGATATGTTGTAAGTATTGATTAATTATTTTAATTATGAATGATATAATATTATGTTTTGCTTAAAGACAAAGCTCTATATTTTTTGCACATATGACTATTGCAATCTTTATTTATGTGTTTTGCATTACTTGTGTTTCATTTCTTGCTTTGTGTGATTAGTTATGTTATTGTCTGTTTTCAATACATAACTTGTTTTGAAGACTAGTTAATCAGATTTTGAGAACTTTTTCTATGAACGACTGTTTCTGTGGAGTTCTTCAAGTATTGATCATGGAGTAAAATTAGTTCAGTCTGGTTGATTTCAAGGTGTTTCTTATGAAGTGATGGTCTTCACTCTTTTATATATATGATTATAGTTTGTATAATTGTCTTGCTAGAGTGCAGTACTGTTTCTTTAGAGTAAAATGAAGTCTTATATTCCGATTCAATTTTAAAATTTGAGGTACTGAAATGTTATTGTTTAATCTATACTAGTTTGACAGTGTTTTAGTCTATAAGTTTTGTTGACTGCTGTCAAAGTAGATTAATATCACTATGAATGGCCAGGCTGTTGTTACAATGTACAACTTCCAGCAATATCGCCACATCCAAGCACCAGGCTGGACATTAGGATGGACATGGGCAAAAAAGGAGGTAATATGGAGCATGGTGGGAGGTCAAGCGACAGATCAGGGAGACTGTTCTAAATTCAAAGCAAATATCCCACATTGCTGTAAGAAGACTCCTGCAATTGTTGATTTATTGCCTGGAACTCCTTACAACCAGCAGATTGCAAATTGCTGCAAAGGAGGTGTAATCAGCTCATGGGCACAAGATCCATCCACAGCAGTAAGTGCATTCCAGCTCAGTGTTGGTTCTGCTGGAACCTCCAACAAGACGGTCAAATTGCCTAAAAACTTCACGCTGAAAGCGCCAGGACCTGGTTATACATGTGGGCCAGCTAAAATTGTTAAACCCAGCAAATTTCTTACATCTGATAAAAGGAGAGCAACCCAAGCTTTGAGTAAGTAGACTAATGCAATCTCTTTTAAGATATTGATCCTAAGTCATATTTACAGTTTGATTTTAGTCTCTAAAATCCTATATAATTTATTGTAGTGACATGGAATGTTACATGCACATACTCACAATTCCTGGCTCAGAAGGCACCTACTTGCTGTGTGTCACTCTCATCTTTCTATAATGACACGATAGTGCCCTGTCCAACATGTGCTTGCTCCTGCCAAGCCAATAATTCTCTGCCTGGGGGTTGTGTAAAGTAAGTACATAAAACAATGAGATTCTTTGATTCTGTACATTTATTTGTTTCTTTTAGTGTATGCTATTCTCTCTATTTCTACTTGTAATTATTTTATTACCTGTGTATTTTGCAGTCCAGATGCACCACATTTGGCTTCTGTTGTTTCCAGTTTATCAACAACCAGCCCTCTTCCACCTCTTATCCGATGCACAAGTCATATGTGTCCAGTCAGAATTCACTGGCATGTCAAACTTAACTATAGAGAGTACTGGAGGGTTAAAGTCACAATTACAAATTTCAATTACAACATGAACTATTCACAATGGAATCTGGTTGTTCAACATCCCAACTTCGACAATTTGACCCAGTCTTTCAGCTTTAACTACAAGCCCTTGACTCCTTATCCAGATATAAGTATGTTGTAGCATTTATTTTAGTTACTCTTACTTTTATGCTACTAATGTTCAGAATGCATTTCATTCTAGGGGAGCAGAGTACGCGTAATTTAATTTCATTGAAATGGATTATACTAATTCTTGTCATATTATGGTTTTGCAACAGATGATACTGCAATGCTTTATGGAATTCAGTTCTACAATGATTTGCTCATGCAAGCTGGCCCGTCTGGTAATGTGCAGTCAGAACTGCTTTTCCAAAAGGATCAAGCAACATTTACATTTGACAAGGGTTGGGCTTTTCCTAGAAGGGTCTATTTCAATGGTGATAATTGTGCGATGCCACCACCTGATGCCTATCCATGGTTGCCAAATGCCAGTTCTCGCCTCCTTAACTCACTTCTTATACTAGTAATGGCATTCTCTTCTGCATTGGCTTTCTTATACAGATATGTATAGTCTAGCAAAAACGTGCTGCAAAATACTAGAGTTCAATTTTTGTTCAGTCTCGACCTGGAAGCTCAAAGGAAAGTGGATCCAACGGTGGAATGCTATCGTGCATTTCACAATAGTTGCAGTTTCATGTTTTGTGGGTTCTATATTTGTCACCTGTAGCTGTTGTCTCACTCGAAACATATTATTGTACTTTGGTTTCCAAACAATACAATCACAATGTAGCAAAAATCATCATAAATTAAAGTAACCCTTTGTATAGAACAGTTTGGTCTAATATTTGCTTCTTGAATTTTTGTATTTTTCTTTTTTCTATATTTATTTTTGCATTTTTGAATCATTTTATTTATTAAAATCCATGTGTCTTTGGTGTAATTACATAGAATGGCAAATGAGCACTGGAACTATTTAGTAAGATTACTGGAAAATGATGAACAAGAAGAACAGTGAAGAAATTAAAGTGGAGGAGGAGATGGGGATTCCTTCTGCAGAATTCGGCAGAAAAGGGTATTTGTCAGGTGGAGGTAGCATGCATTCATCGCCATTGAAGTACACTCTGCGTGGAAATGCCCATCCTTGCTTGAAAGTGAAGGTGTTCAAGTCCTTTTGAAGAAGCACTTCTGACTGAACATTTCCTAAAGGTCCTGCTTCCATTAGCACATCATTGTAATATTTCATGCCATAGAACATCGCTGTGTCATCTGCATTGTCAAAAAAACAGAAGGTAAAATATTTTTGGTACAATTTTTGAGCCTTTTTAGATAAGCAGAGGCCTTGAAACTCACTGATGGACTTGTAGGGAATGATAGGACGGTAATTGAAGCTGAAAACTTGTGTTACATTGTTAAGATTTGGGTGTTGGATAACAAGCGACCACAGAGTGTAGTTCATCCTGTAGTTAAAGTTTATTATCGCAATCTTTACGCGCCAGTACTCCTTATAATTAACCTTCACATGCCAATGAACTCGAATGGGGCACATGTGGTGTGTGCATTGCAGAAGCGAAGTTGTGCCATTATTTGTACTGTTTGCTCCCACCATTTTCAGAATTTTAGAATCACGGCTGCATCAACATTATATCTATTTAAATTGCAGAAACTCGCTACAGGTATCAAAGACAAGATTATGGAAATGGTGGATTACTTGACACAAGTGTTATTGTTTTGGCAGCCACAGGCACAAGTTGGGCAAGGAGTGATTTCCTGATTGTAGAAAGACGATAACGAAACACAACAAATTGGATTTTTCCTAGCCATGAACTGCGAGTAAGTGCAGGTCACATTCCAAGTCACTGCAAAAAAACACAGGAACATACGAAATCAAGATTGATATTCTTTAAGAAAACAAAACAAATGTTGTTAATTTGAAATAATTAATAGGAAATTGAAGTTACTGAGAGCCTGAGTAAATCGACGTCCATCAGGAGTGAGAAACTTAGAGGCAGGAACAAGTTTTGAAGGGCCACAGGTGTATCCAGGGCCCGGACCGAGCAAAGTGAAGTTCTTGGGAAGTTTGACAGTCTTATTGGAAGTACCAGATACTCCAACAGTAATTTGGAATTGAGAAATGGAAGCAGAAGGGTCTTGGCCCCAAGCTGAAACAATTCCACCTTTACAACAATTAGCAAATTGTTGATTGAAAGCAGCACCAGGTAACAAGTCTACAACAACAGGATTTCTCTTGCAGCAATGTGGAATATTAGCTTTGAACTTGGAGCAGTCTCCTTGTTCAGTGGCTTGAGCACCTAGCATTGACCATATCACTTCTTTCTTTGCCCATGTCCAACCTATTTTCCATCCAGGGTTCATTATGTGTCTGAATGATTGGAAATTGAACAGCGTAACCGTAGCCTGCAAAAATCATCATCAATCATTGAAATTCTGCTATAAGCCATGATATTATATTACAGTACTATTACTTACAGTGTAGCCGTCGGATGTCCAAGCCATGATATCCCATTTGATGGTTATATTACCGGTTGGATCCAATGGATCATATGCAGCTGTACCAAGAAATTGAATTAAACATCTATAAAACTAAATAATAGAAGCTAGTAAAATTAACATTAATTAGATCACCTGCATAAGATAAAAGAACTAGAAACACGAAGCTTGATGTTATAAATTTCATGTTAGTTAATCCTAGATTGCTGTTATTTTTTACAATTAAATGCAATTTGGAGAACTGGGTTCAAGAATTTGCAAAGATCAGACTTTTAAGAAACTTATTATACTGTCGGGGACCTAGATTAACTACTGCTTGCTAAATATTTTGTAAGTTTTAATGATTTTATAAATTTGTATAGTTAAGCTTTGTTTTTGTATCCTTCAGTTTCTACATCGCAAAGCGACGGTTTGGTAAGAAGTGGCGGGAGAAACTTAACTGTTTCTGTTGAGCCTAACGGCCCAACGGTTCTGCTTCATGGGGATGTAACGATAAAATAAAATGAAATATCCAATAGTCTTATTTATAGAGATAAAATGACTTAATGGCCCTTGAGTTTGATATATTACTTTGGTATTTCTGTAAAATTGAAAGGACTATATATAAATATTGGTGAAAAGTTATTTAATTTTAGGGTATGGTTACGCATCAAAATTTATATTGGCATTGTCTGGATGGCTACAGAATTACCAAAAGAACTCCATATCATAAGGGCTGAAAGCTAATTGGGGGATGTGATGACTTCAGGGAAATGCAAAATTCCATCTTATTTCTATTCTCCAGAATTATATCCAAAATTAGTAGTCCCACTTTCGCAAACCTTCTATTACATACACCACAAATCTTAGAAGCAACATATTGGTTTTTTCACTTTTCATTTGAATGATTTCCATTTACTCCCTTCGTGTTTTAACTTTCGCTTTCACAAGTAATAATAAATGATAGTTATTATAAATATAAATTTTATTTATTAAATGATGAATATATCTTTCATTTAAATATTTGTTCAACTTTCAAAGCTATAAATATTTAAAAGCATAAAAGAAAAATCACTATTTAATTTTTATTATAATCTAAGAATAAAATACTTATTAGGATAAAAAATCAAAGTTTTGACACTTATTTTGTGACAAATGAAGTACTAAATAATTTTTTTAATTTAGAGTAATTTTTTTTTTAAATTTCACATTTCATATCATTTAGTTAGTAGTAATTGCCTAATTAGTCAACAACATAAATTTTTTATTTTGATTAAACATGTATCTTCTATGTTTGTTTAAAAAGTCTAAAGAGACTTATATCTGAAAATTTCTGACTGCACTTTTCAACAATATTTTCTCCAAAGTTAGAACTTGATTCCTGACTTTGGGAGTGTAAATTAATACAACAATCCGACAATAATCCAACAATATATGGAGTACTTTTTAGTGTATAAAGCAAATACTCGATATGTATTTATATTAATACTTGATATTTTTGTTTTTGAAGGGATGCATTACATGGGATTTATAATAGAAACTTTCCCCCTTTGAGAGCCTTGCATACGTGTTTCAGTTTGCAGACTTAAAGAATTCTACTCGAGAAAACTACCATAAGGAAAAGCAGTTTGTCAAACTTTTTGTAGATTTTAACTTAATAATAAAATATTTGTCAACTTTTAATTCGTATAATATATTTACCTGTTCATAAACCCAATCCAATTGATAACACTATCAAATTAATGATTACAAAATTCCTGAAAACCCAAAAAAGGAAAGAACATTCAAAGGACAGGTCAATATATAGGATCCAAAAGCTTTTACTTGTCAACAAGTTTATTTAACGAAAAACAAGAAGCTAATGCACCTAGTTTTGTTATGTAAAGTCAAATAGGTTAAAATCAGCCCACTGAAATCGGCTAAATTATTCCAATTCAACCATGACTTCCCTTCCTTATCCTTATAATTACCTCTTTATATATATATTTGCAAACTTTACATTTGTGCATGTAAACTTTTTCTACAACTTACCCAAATTTTGCAATATCTTTTGAAGCTACAGAAAACAAATCAATCAATATGGGGCGTTGGATGAAACCAGAGGTGTACCCCTTATTGGCTGCAATGACTTTTGTAACAAGTATGTGCGTTTTCCAACTTACCAGGAATGTGTTCATGAACCCAGATGTCAGGTACATATATATATGTATATAAACTTTTTTCTGCTTCTTATATATAATTAATTAATTAATTAATATTCATTTTCTTAGCCAGAAGTTAATTTTACTTGTTAAAACAGGATAAATAAAGCTCACCGGCGTATGGGAGTTTTGGAAAATGAAGAAGAAGGGGAGAAATATGCTGAGCATGGTCTTAGGAAATTCCTTCGTACGCGTCCTCCTCAAGTCATGCCTGCCATCAATCGTATCTTCTCTCAAGATGAATCAAATTAATCATCCATAACAAGTTTGTTTTAGTTTAAATATGTATTTATGTCTCATTTAGTGTTTCCTTTTCTTCTTTCGTCTATACAGTGTGCCCTTTTTTTTTTTTAATGAATTTTCTTGAGATTGCCTTATAAAATTATGTGAGTAAATTATTTTTATAACGGTTTATTATTAATGTCGTTGACGGTTATTGTGAATATATTTGTAAACATTTCAAAATTTTAAACTTAGCGGGAATCATAATACTGAGGGTATATTGGTCATCCTCTTTTTTTACCTGGCTATAACTCAAGACCAATTTAGTCATCCTCTTTTTTTACCTGGCTATAACTCAAGACCAATTTAGTTTTTTTATTTTTTATTTTTAAGATTTCTAAGTTTTATATAATCTGGGTCTTTCTGTTTTGTAAAATGGATTTATAAATTCACAAAATTTATATTATTTTACTCTTGGATTTTTCCGTCTAATTTCTGTTTATCTCACCATTAAATGATATTAAAAAGATTAAAATACTCTTTATATTATGTATATTTCAAATTTTTGAAATTTACAACTCTCAAATCATTATTAATTTTTTTATATTTAATTTTAAATAATAATAATAATAATTTTCTATTTTCCATCTCATTAATTTTTATAATAAAAAAATAAAAAAATTATAATAAACAATAAAAATAAACCTTTTTTTTAGCATATTTCCTTTTTCCTTCCCTTCCCCATTTTCTTGTTCCTCTCTCCCTCCATTTTAGAGTAGCAACGGCAAAGACTGCCGTAGCCACCACCCCGCCACTTCCCTTTCATCTGTCATAGACACCACCTCCTTTTCTTCTTCTTTTTCATCTTTTTCTTCCCTTCTTTCCGACGAATTCCAAAATCACACAGAGAGAGTTCGTTAGAAAATTCAAAGCTTGCCACTGGCGACTCGTTGCTCCGACAAACGATCCATGGCCACCAAACGACTTCTTATTGTCCAAGCTTTCTATTTCTATCCTCAAAGTTGTCGATTCATAGCCGGAGAAGTAAGTTCAGGAATTCTCCATGCCGAAGGACCTCTACTTGTTTCTTCAAATTGATATCTGAGCAAGCTCTTCACTGATAATAATGTTTAAGTTAGCACTGCTTCCATGTTTAGAATCATTGTTGCGAGCTTCTTCTTCATTCCCTTCAAAAAGCCAATTAATTGATTCCTTTGACCTGCCCTCATTCAATACAAGGGCTAATGTTGCTCATTCTTGAGAAAACCCCATTACCACAAGCTACTCTAAAAGGAGTTCTAATTTTCTCGACATCAAATACCTAATAAAACGCTCATGCAACTTTTGAGCCCGCCTCTCTTTCTGACAGTGATGCTTCTTCTCGTTCTTGAGACAAATCTTCTCTCGCCTTTCTTGGCTAGATAACCTCTTCTTCTTTCTTCAAATTTCTTTGATTCTGTTAAAACATTATGGTTGAAGGCTGCACAAGCCTTCAACCATTAAATTTTAACTAGTGGAGTTTAGTTTCATTTGACATATTATGATATTATGATAGATGAGGTTATATTATTTTGAAAGCAAATAATTTGCACTATAACATGACCAAATACATATGTGGCCTTTGTGGAGCTATTCCATAGTTTTAGTTATTGAATTATGAGATTGGCATAATTTCTTTGCTTGTATGCACGTAACACAAAG
Organism: Croton setiger; assembly: GCA_948099555.1. Lineage (NCBI taxonomy): Eukaryota > Viridiplantae > Streptophyta > Magnoliopsida > Malpighiales > Euphorbiaceae > Croton > Croton setiger. Next base: position 28,141 of record CANUEY010058753.1, on the reverse strand, counting down.
TTGATAACGAGAAGGAATGTTTACACAACTTGGCTATCTTACTCGCTAATGGTTTTCTTCATCCTTCAAGTTGTCTTTACCCGTGATATGATAGTGGTGACAAATATTTAATGAAACCATTATAAATGTATATTTGTTGAATAAGTAAATTATGGTCCCACCCTTGAGCTTCACCATTAATTACCAGCAAATTCTTTCTATTTACCTGAAATATTTTATGATACATAATTATTTAACGGAATAGGTAAATTATTTTAAAAAACGTTAACTAATTTTAACCGCAACCAGGAAATTAATTTCTTTGCTAAGAAAAGCATGGTTTGGCTAACATGGTTCAATTTTAGGAGCATAGGGAAGTTCCTATTGAAGATGAGAGTAATGGAGAGACTAAGCACGAAAATAAAGGGTGGTTTGGTATCAAGCTTTTAAGTCTTCTTTTCTGATTATTTTTATTATTATTTAAGGTTGGCGAAATACATACCTTATCTTCTCTCCAAAGATGTTATTGAATATGAGACTTCTCTTTAATGTTTCAATGACAAGTTTAAGTACTTATGGATCAAAATTTGTGATGTTAATATATTTTTTATAGAGACAATGCTTTGGTTTTATATCCTACTACTATTGTCCTACTGAATGGAGATTGTAAATTTTTAGTTATGTGTGGTGATTTTTTCATCCGTGATTGATTTTAAACAACTAATGAATTTTTTTTAAAAGAAATAAAATATTATCCTTTTTATTTAGTAATTTTTTTTACTATGCTAAAAATTATTTTTTTAGCGTCCGGTAAAATAGATTTTGATATAGTTTTTAGCTGTTTAAGTAGCGTTTTATCAAAGATTAATCTATATAACTTTTAGCTTTTTGTAAACAGCTAGTACAATCAGTTAACAGTTATACAAACAGTTAAATGTTACTAAAACAACTAATTTTACTAAATAGAGACTTAGTAAAGTAAGTATAATACAATAATTAATATCTTAATTTATTTTTTAAAAAACAATATTATAGTTATATTACCATGGGTACAACGAGTGGTACTACACTGGTTCTACTTTAATATAACAGAAAATGTAGTAGAAACTAAAAAAAAAAAAATTTGCTACACTCGAAAGACTAATATTTCTTTTGCTACCCTAAACCATTGTTTGTTTTGATGGAAAGGAGGTGAAAGGAAAAGAAAGGAAGTGATATTATTTATTTAAATTTCCATTGTTTGGATGAAAATAAGAGAGGAGAAGGGGAAGAAATTGGGATCAATATAATTCCTCTCCAAATTGGTGGGAAAGGAGAGGAAATACAGATTTAAAGCACAAAATGACCTTCAAATTGACTCACTTCTCTTCCTTTTTCTCATAAATGGAACTATTATCCAAACAACGGAAAGAAAATATTGATTTCTCTTCTTTTCTCCTCCTTTCCCCTATCTATTTCTTTTGTTTTCCCCTGCACCAGCAAGGATCCATACCCAAGGCTAACTAACAACCAGTTCACAGTATACAACGTATTTCACAATCTTATTGTTTATCCATGTTGACTAAACGTGTATTACAATACAAAAATAACTTGTTTAACAATCCAAACACAAGCAGCCAAAAACTGCTAAACTTAGAACCTCTAAAATACACTTTTAACACTCTTTCCTATCCTATCTCATTAATGTATCAATGAAAATCACGATCCTTTTAAACTTCTTCCTAATGTCTTTTATTTAATTCTACATTTTGGATGGCCAAATATAAAGCTTCCTTTTATTTAATGTCTCGTTCTTCAATTCATTGCTCTGTTTTCTCCGTCCAACAAATTAAATCCCATAATTCCTATGCTAAACTTGCCACTTCTCATTTTATGAATCAAAAGAGCTAACTTTGACATTTTCTCAAAATGGGTATTTCTCAAATTTTGATTTTTATCATCTCCTCATTGCTTCTTGGAGTTTCGTTAGCTTGCTCTAATGGAGATTGCAGGGTTTGTTTTAAGAAACATTCGATTTCTTTTTTTCCTTTTTCCAAGAATAAGAAACTCATTAAGTTCTAATTCTTTTATTATTAATTTACTGTGATTAGATATTAGATGAATGCTCATCAGACCAAGATTGCGAAGCTGGACTTTATTGTTCTTCTTGTCCACAAGGCTTTTCTGGTTCTAGATGCGTTAGATCAACCATTACTGACCAATTCAAGCTTCTGGTAAGCTTTTCTTCTCTGTTTTATCCCCAGAAGGATTGTTTAAAGAAAGCAGTTCAGTATTTTTTATTTCTTTGATGTTATTGTTAATAGAACAATTCCCTCCCTTTCAACAAATATTCATTTTTGACAACACATAATGCATATGCAATTGATGGATATCCATCTCATTCTGGAGTTCCAAGAATGACTTTTACCAATCAAGAAGACAGTGTTACTCAACAGCTTCAGGTATGTAATCCAATCAAAATCATTTCTTATTCCTTTTTTTGTTCAGTAATTCAATCTTAATATAATTTTCAATTCACTGAACTTTAAATTTTTAGAATGGAGTTCGATCATTGATGCTTGATACATATGATTTCCGTGGAGATGTATGGTTATGCCATTCATTTAATGGACAATGTCATGACTTCACTGCTTTTGTAAGTATTTAGTACTAGTAATGCTTATAAATCTTGAATATTTTCAAAATTATAAAGAAATACTTTTTTTTAGGGTCCTGCTATTGACACACTGAAGGAAATCGAAACATTTCTATCTGCAAATCCATCAGAAATTGTAACAATAATATTAGAAGATTATGTTACAGCACCTAATGGACTAACAAATGTGTTCACTGATGCTGGTCTTATGAAATATTGGTTTCCATTAACAAACATGCCTAAAAATGGCCAAGATTGGCCTCTTGTCAGTGACATGGTAAAAAATAATCAAAGGCTTCTTGTTTTCACTTCAATTAAATCCAAAGAACAAGCTGAAGGAATTGCTTACCAATGGAATTACATGGTTGAAAATCACTGTAAGTTCATTATTTTTTGTAAAAATTTTCACTGTTAGTTATTAGATTTTAAGTACCATTATAATTAATTGTTTCAAAAATATTTTGCAGATGGGGAAGATGGAATGAAGGCAGGAAGTTGTTCTAACAGAGGAGAATCACCTCCTCTTGATGACAAGACTAAATCTTTGGTATTAGTAAATTATTTTGGGTCAATACCCATGAAGGATTTAACATGTGAAGATAATTCAGGAGATTTAATAAATATGCTTCATACTTGTTATGGTGCTTCTGCTAATAGGTGGGCTAATTTTGTTGCTGTTGATTATTACAAGGTATTTATGGTGATATACATCTTTAATTAATTAATAATTTGTCAACTTAAGCTTAAATAAACATTAATTGAATAATTAATGAATGCAGAGGAGTGAAGGAGGAGGATCATTCCAAGCAGTGGACACAATGAATGGGAAATTATTGTGTGGTTGTGATGACATTCATGCATGCTTGGTAATTAATTAAGCTATAATTTTCTTTTAAATTATAGTTATAATATTGTAGTACATATGTAATTAATTTCGAGTTTCTCGATTATTGCAGCCTGGATCAACTTCAAGAGCATGCACCTCCTAAGATAAAATTCAATTCAAGGATCAATCCCTCTTCCACTTTACAGAATTAATAGTAGTAAAATTGACATTATTTTGTTACCAAATTTGATTACAATTTCCTCCTAATCACCATGCAAATTTGAGTAAGATTACATTTAAAATGGGTAACAATTATCACTTAAAATTTATGTGTCATCACATATTTATTATGACGAGTTATAATGAAAAAATTCGATTCGATTTTCGAAATAGAATTTTCTTACTCTTTAAAATAGCCAGAAAGCCAATTAGAGCACATTTAATGATTCTATCCAATTTAAATTTAAATGCAAATTAATTTGGTGACAGAAAAGAATAATGATTCAGTTTTGCTATGAAAATTATGTGTAATTCATTAGTAAAACATATTACTGGGAAAAAAAAAGAAAAAAAGAAATAAAAAGGTAGTAATAGGTGATCTGTCACAAGAAGAAACCATTTGGTCTTCGTTCTCGTTGTTCACTCTACATTACAGCCATGTTAATTTTCCACTTTTCTTTATTTATTAATTTATTTATTGTATTAGCATATGGTTGGAACCATTCATTCTTCCACTATCTTTCTTTTTCACTCTCTCTTTCTGATTCGACACCAACCAATTCCCAAATTCCGTCCAATTTTAGCATATTCCGTTTTCTGTTTGGTTTCCCTGAAAAATTCCTTTCTTTTCTCTTCCAAATCCCATCTTCTGTATAATTTGTAGATGGGTATTTCTGAAAACAGGATTTTATTTCCAGTCACGGTGTTGATTGCTGCTGCTTGTCTCTATGGACCCTGCAAGGTTAGTTTTCTTTTCAGGTTACTTTGTTGCTGGTTTTCACTAGAAATTTTATTAATTCTGATTCTTCTTAAATCTTAATGATTTGAATAGTTATAATTAGCCGTTGGATAAATGCTCATCAGACCAAGATTGCGAAGATGGACTGTATTGTTTCTACTGCGTTGATGGATTTTCATCTTCTAAGTGTGTCAGATCCTCTGTTACCAACCAATTCAAGCTTCTGGTAATGTTCTATTTCTTTACACCTGTAACTGTTAATTATGCATTATTTTTTCTAATTAACTGGATAAATTAAGGTTTAGATTAATAATTTTGAAGTTCAGTCAATTATTTATTTATTAGTTGAGTAGTATGAGTATGAGTATGTTATTACTTATTGCTTATTTCGATCACCAAAACAATCAATCAGTAAAAGAGTCTTTCAGGAACTTTCTTGGAAGCTCCCAAAGTTCCACTTGGTTGGCTTTTGTATTTAACGTAATTTTCTTGACTTTTCTAAAATATTTTGTTCACTTAAGTATTCTAATATTGCCTGTATCATTATCCCAGTGACTGCATTATCATATGCTAGTATGAATAGTGATAGGGAATTATATAGAAAAAGTAGGATTATTCACACAAATAATCGATTTTTATTAAATATAATAACAAAAAGTAGTGTATATTAGGATTTTTTTTTTCCACTATGGGCATAACTATTTTCATTACAGGCACAATAGTTTATAAACCTCTTGTAAACTATTTGCCAACTTTTCATCACAGCCACAATTGTCCTATACAAAAGTTTTTGGATCTTTTTAGTCTATTGCAGGCACAACGAATTTCATTGTCGGGCAATAGTGTATAAACTTGTTGTAAACCACTTATCAATTGTTCATGTTTTTAGGCGTAGGCTGGCTTTTTCTGTTCCATAAAATGACATTTTTTTTGTAAAAAAAAAAAAAAAAAAATCTTTTGTAGTTTGACCTTTCATCGTGTAAATGATTTTTGCATCAATAAAATCATATTTTCAACTAATTTAAGAATTTTTTTTAGAAGAAACATGTCATAATGTTATTGTGGTTGGTTCATATTAGATGAGTTACTGAAAGACCGATTATGCGGAAAAGTTTTTGTGCTCCATAAAAATATTTCAGTATCTTTTCCATTTATCAATTTTTTTTTTTTAGATTGGAGGGTGATTCGATTGTGATTTATTACCAAAAAGTCGTAAATGCATTTGTCATTAGGATATGCCTTCACGTGCTTTTTCATTTTGCAATTTCATTTATGCCTTATTTGGCGAAATAGTTGGTTAACAACCATTATTTATTTCAGTAGCAGTCATATATTTTAACTATATATTAGTAATTGTATAAGGCAAAAAAGGTTCAATTTTTAGTGTTAACTAATAATACTGTGGACTAATTGTTTTTCTGTTCTTATGCTATGGGTCCTGTTTGTGAATAGAATAATTATGTGCCCCTCAGCAAGTATGCATTTTTGACAAGCCACATTGCTTTTGCAATTGATGGCTATCCTTCTCATACAGGAATCCCTAGACTAACCGTCACTAATCAAGAAGATTCTGTCGGTCAGCAGCTAAATGTATGTTTTCTATATTCTTTTCAATGATTCCATTCCATGTGCGTGTTATAACTTCATAATTAATTAACATTATAAGCTCTTTTTCTAATTTTGATTCTTAGAATGGAGTTAGGGCGTTGATGCTTGACACTTATGATTTCCGTGGAGATGTCTGGTTGTGCTCTTCATTTAAAGGACACTGTTATGACCATACTGCATTTGTATGTTCGTCATTCTAAGATTAATTAAGTCTCTTTTCGTTTTCAATTTTAATTTACTTTTTGTGAAAGTAAATGTGTTCGATATTCATATTTTGCCATCATTAATAGGGGCCTGCTATTGATACTAAGGGAAGTTGAAGAATTTTTATCAACAATTATATTAGAAGATTATGTTCAAGCTCCTAAAGGACTGACGAAGCTGTTTATGAATGCTGGGTTGATGAAATACTGGTTTCCATTAACAAAAATGCCTAAAAATGGAAAGGATTGGCCTTTAGTTAGTGACAAGGTAAAAAACAACCTAAGGCTTCTAATCTTCAATTAAATCCAAAGAACATAGTGAAGGAATTGCTTATCAGTGGAATTACATGGTTGAAAATCAACATAAGAAAGTGAAATTGTATGTTTTAAGTGCTTGTTTCATATTACTATTACTAATGGCAGCTTTCAGGAGAAAATTACAAAAAATGTCTATATTTGCTGCTATTGATGCATGTTTTTGATAAAATAATTTTGTGCAGATGGAGATGGTGGGATGCATATAGGAAGTTGCCCAAATAGGGCAGAGTCCCCACCTCTAAATGACAAGACTAAATCATTGGTTTTGGTAAATTACTTCAGAAAAATTCCTATGAAAGAACTCACTTGCATTGATAACTCCGGAAGTCTCATCGACATGCTTCACATTTGCTATGCTGCGGCTGGAAAACGATGGGCGAACTTTGTTGGTGTAAATTATTATAAGGTATTACTTCAAACTCATCTGTGCCTTTCCCTATAAATTTTTCCGTTCAAGTCTACAAAAGTCTCGTCAGCACATTATGCAGAGGAGTAAAGTAGTAGGATCAGTCCAAGCTGTGGACACAATCAATGGGAAGCTCCTGTGTGGATGTGATGACCTACATTCATGTGAGGTAAGCAATGTGGATTATGGAATCAAGTAGTGTAAATTAAAGCATTTAAACTTAAGAGTTTTAGTCAGTAGAGTAGATTTGCAGTTTTTTTTTTTTAATTATATGGTTCACAGAATTTATGTAGCCTTTTATTCGTTATTGCAGCCTGGATCAAGTTCATCGGTAACCTATACTGAACAAGATAAATTGCAGTAAGAAAAATTTTGCATCATACTACTTTTCATAACCTTAAGCTAAATGGTTCGACTCTAAATTTGAAGTGGGGATTTAAGAACAATATCTGTTGGTCTACTCAGGATTTGGAACACACTGAATATATTTGTTACTATTATTATACAACCCTTGTAATATATTACATCATTTGTGCACAGAAAAAATTCAATGAACAATTTTCCCTAATTCTTCTGTTTGATATCTTTGTTTAACATGGTATGCGAGCTGTGTTACAGTCTTAGACCTGCAATTCAGCTGCTCATCATCTACCAGTAACCATGCCCACTGATTCCAAACCAACAGTTTAGCCAAAACAAAATCCTGCAAATCAAACAATGTCAGAAGTGAATTCAGGCATCACTGGAAATCAAAATAGAAACCAAAGTATTCCTGATGATATAACAATTCAGATAGCAAATCCTTCATGCTGTAGCAATTAACCAGAATTTGAGAATCTGTTTCCAAAACAACCCGTGAATACCCCTTACCCAAAGCCTCTTTCACCCTAACAAACATGCACCAACTTCTGCTTCCTCCACCAAGAAACACATACCCATTCGCTGAAATGTGCAACAAAGAACTTGACCAGGATCATTTCACAATACTTATCCTAAACCGACCCTACCCAACCCATCAACGGCAGCATCAGTATTAATCTTAACTGTCCCAACCTCAGGAGGCACCAAACAGCCTCCTCAGCTTAACTCCACGCTTTTTCATATTATATTCCTAAAACTCAACAATTATATGCAGGACTGAATTGACAGTTTGAAGTTCATCCCGACTATTATTTTGAAAAATTCACATGTTGCGAGAGAACCAAATAGCCCACAGTAAGCACAACAAAAGCTCAATATGTTCTTTTTGCAAACTAACAAACTTATCTATCAACCAAGATTGAATCGAATTCGCAGGCATAACAGTATCAAATCTCAACGGAGATAACGTCTAAACATGAACAGCATATGCACAATTCAACGGGACATGTTCAATAGATTCAACACCATCACCGCACACAGCAAAAAAAGGCTCAGATTCATTACCACTGCGAATTAAATTCAACCTGCTAGGTAAAATTTCTTGGATTACCTTAAAGGCAAAATGCTTGATATTTGGGGGAGACAAAGCTTCCACATCTTGGCGAGAACCTCCTGCTGTCCAAATAAGATGTAGATGGGAGAATATTTAACCTCCGATCCGAGTACGAAGAAGCCTGTAAGCAGACTTAACAGAAAATAAACCAAAACGATCATGAGGCCACATAAGCATATCAGTATCTTCAGCCCACTATTCCAACGCTTCTCATTTCGTATCATAAGCAAAGAAACACAAGGCAAAGGCGGAAACATATGAAAATCAACAATCAAATTACCCTCCCATTTATCCTCCCAAATCCTCACCCTACTACCATCCCCAATCAGCCAAGAACAGCCCTCCATAATTAGTTAGAATAATTTTAATCTTTTTCTGTAATTACTTTTTTTTTATTTAAGATTTTTTAAACCAAATTTTACATTAAAGTTCAAATGATTTTGGGTGCCTAAAAGAGTTGACCAATTTGTCATTCATTATAGGACGCTAAGAGAAGATTTGATTGGATGTGTTGCTGACTATAAATTGTTTGCTTATTCAAAAAGTAGAGCTGAAAGACTTATTGTTGGGATCTCAATGTAAAAGCAAGTTCATGTAATCATAAAACCACGATTGGCTAGTAAAAACAATCTCCCAATGGAATACGAAAACAGTCCACAGTTTCATTTTTTCACTTTATCCACAGATTAATCAAACTAATAAGTTTGAAATTAAATAACTAAATAGTCAAATTTTTTAGGGGCTCATGAGATTTGGGAGTTACCCAAAAAAAAAAAAAAATTATATATATGGTGAAGAGCATGTGAGTAGGTAGATTAGGGGTATCTAACACATGCTAGCAATCTTAAGACAACAAATAAAAATAGTTATATTAGTGTTAAAATTAATTAGGCATGATTAATTAATAATGTAAATTTTTTTATATCAGATCTGCATGATTTACCTAATCCTACTTTTCATGATTTAATTTGATGATGCTTCATAATTAATTTGAATATTTGAGTACAATATATATGGGTTGCATGTTGTTAGATTATAATATAATTAGATCAAGAAAAACTAGTTTATAAACATAATTATTTGTATATTTAATTATTATTTATCCATGCCAAGATTGCATATGATTTGATATATTTATTTATTTATTAAGTTGACAAATACTAAAATGGAGCCTCTGCTCTATTTTGTACTGCTCAATATATAACTTTTGAAAATAGAGAATGTTTTGAACGGACAGAGGATACACGTGAATAAGAATCCCATATTCATGGGTGTATGTCTCTAGGTACCATTTCTATATCTTAATTAGTAATTACATTAATAAATTGAGATTAGATGAGCAAAATGAGGTTTATTTAGCTATCCTATATTATTCTTAATTACCATACAAATATTCTAACAATCTACATTTATTCTTTTCTAATTTTAATTGGATTCGATTCAATTATGTTTGATATTCTATTTCAAACCCAACAACTCAGCCTATATGTATTGAAAATTTTAAGTCTGAATACACATGAGGTGAAAAGTACGGCTAAACGAAATTTAGAATTTCATCTAAACGGATCTAATTGAAAAGAACCCGAATCCATATAACTCAACTCGATCCAACTATTTATCTAATTAACCAATCATAATAGAATACAAGAATAGCCATGTCAGCAATTTGTAAATAACTGTCAAATGAAGCTTATACCATACAACCAAACCTACAGTAGTATTACATGTAAATATAAAAGCCAGTATACAATACTGTGCAGAGGTGTGAAACGATTTCTAATGAGAATTACAACATTTTCTCTCCATTTTTCTTCTTCTTAAGCTTCTATTTATGGTATAGGAGCCAATTCTTTTACATTACTCGATTCTTATTTAAGTATTCGCTACACATATCATTCCTTTTTTTAAATTTGCTTCTCATTTTCCACAATTCAAACAAAAACTAAAGGACTTAACGAATTATGTTTTGAATCCTGAAACATACATTATGATTGTATATAGTTTAATAGGTAGTATTTTTTAAATATAGGGGAGCTTGCTATAATATGGTATATATAATTGCATTTGCATGTAACAGAAACTGAAAAGAAGAACAGAGGGCCTAGACTAGACTAGAGAAGAGTACTAATAGCTTAGTTGACTTTAGTATGTAAAAAGATAGAATGAGTGACCACTCTGTGGGCATCAAATTACCTAGACAGAGACTCATGACCACAAAAGCTAACCTTATGACCAATCTTCACGAGCAGAACCCAACCCATTTCAAATATATTCATTTCATTTTTGAAAACGAAAACGCTTGCTTAATTAAGAGAAATTAATTAAAGAGGTTTTGGGGCTCACTAAGTGTGTGGTACTTGTCAATCGTCCTCACAAATCGTACCAAGGACGATTACGATATGCCCACGAGGGGCTAACGTGCGAATAGGTCCATCATTTTCTGTTCCTGTTTGTTTCTTCTATTAACCCAAACCAGACCCACACAACACATATCACATGTACCTATATGCTCTAATAAACTCTGGTTAAGGTGAAGTTCAGTTGGTCTTTTCGTTTTTATATAAGAAGAGATCGTTTATTCGATTCTTTTCATCTCAACCACATTAAGACCACACCGGATATGTCAGATCCAGATATAATTCAAGTAAATCCTTCCAATTGGATATATACATTAGATAAATAAAGTATACACAGTACTACTTTTATTATAAATGAAGAAATTATAATGAGGATTTAGCAAAGGAAAAACATAGAGAAAGAAAGAAACAACAGCAAAGACAATCACTTAAGCATCAAAACAAAATGAAATGGGGACCTTAACACATGGGGAGGTGGAAGTTGGGTGGCCTTGAGGTTGTGGAAGTGGAGCCAACTAAAAGTTTTTAGAATCTTTTTTTTTTTATATATGCATCTGCAATTTGCAATTGCAAATCTCTTCGCTTGCTTCATATTTGATTTGATTATCTATAATTTTCTCTTCTTTTTTTCTATTGGATGATGTTTATCTTGATTTTAATTCATATTTAATGTGCTTTCTAGGAATCTCAGGTTCCCCAAAGTCGACACATAATCATCTTATAATGCCAATTAATTGCTTAAAAGCTGGAAGTTCTAGATACATTTTGATTGGCGACAGCTTGGTTATACAACTTCTTTATAATTTAATCATAATCAATTAGGAAAGATTGGTTTATTTCATTTTTAAAAAAAAAAAAACATGATCATTGTTAATGCAAAGAAAATCTTTTTATTTTGACATGATTAACCGATACAAATTACTTTACCCTTTAATTAGAGGACAGAATATTTTTAAAAATGTTTTATGAAAGAAAAAAAATACGAAAAATGTGTGACCAAAAATTGATAGAAATTATGTTGCTATTATAAGTATGAGAATGATGAGTCAACATTGATGATTTCTATGTATGCATAACCTAGTTGAGATGGCACATGCAAAGGTTTGGTTCTTTCCCAGCTTCTCTGTTGTTAGCTATGAAATTTGTAATTATATGATGTTTGTTTGGCATTTCAATATTTCTTGAAAAAAGACAGTCCATAATATATAGTATTATGTTGAGCAGGATCAAAATCAGGATGTAATTAAATAAATTATGTCCACTACTTGGTACCCAAAGGACCACACGTGATATTCTTCAAAAATTCAACATTATTAATCACAAAATATTATGGGGTATTTGGAATTCATTAAAAGAGTAGAGATGAAAAGAATTAGGTAGGTGGAGTTTAAAGGAACAAGATGAGAAGATAAAATAATGATATCATATGAGTCAACTTCTCTGCTCTCTGCACCCCCACTTTACCCTTCCTTTTTATTTATTTTTATCTTAATGGTATATGCATTTATTCACCTCTTTTTTATAAAATTAAATGTAAAAATATTCTAATTATTTATTTTCCCTCATATTCTATGTACACTTTGATATTAAATCATATTTTTATGTGTATACAAAAATTCAAACTGATCTGATTCTCTTTTTTTTTTTTTTTGTATTTTTCAGTTATTAGAATGACCAAAGAACATCTTTTTCTTAAAAAAAAAAAAAGCATATTTTTGCCAGATTAATAATACTTAAAATTTAATGCATTGGGAAAACAAAATTATGCTAGTAGTAGTCTGCTTGAATTTTGTTTTTCTGTATATTTTACTTATTTATTTTGCCTGTATCTGACACTTTCCTAGATTGTAGAGTTGATTATCTGAAGCATTAATTTAGCAGTAGATATATTTTCCTACCACCATCATTATTATATATATATCCACTTACAGGTCTGTTCAATTTTCAATCCTATCTTGAAAGCAAAATGCTGATATCCAATGTTCTACAATCCGGACCAGGGTGAATCGGATTTTTTTTTATTTTTTAATTTTATGCAATTTGTAAAATTTTTCTATACGTATAGTATTTGATTTTACTAACATACAAATTATTATATATTAATATTAGTTTGTACATTAACTAAAATATTTATGATAGAATCAGGTACCTTTTTTTGCAACCGATGTGAGGCTGGAGAAGAAGATAGAATCGGGTCGGGTTGCAATGGGGTTTTGGATCGTAGAACTTTCCAACGCTATTTCGACGTGATCCGGTGGTTTCACGGCTTAAATGAAGATATATTTGAGTTCCTCTCGTCATCATCTTTCTTTCAACTTTGAGCTTGTGAGTTTTTATTGGATAATTTCCGATCTCATTTTTTCATCGAGTTTCGGACTTTTTTTGGGATTTTCCAACGAATTGAAGCTTGACATGTCAATATTGTCAGTATTTTTGGAATCATTTGAATGAAACAGTTTTGATGACACATTTATTATCAATTCTGACATTGTTTTGTAAATTCCGACAACTAACAGTAATCAAAATTTCTATCGGTAAAAATGGTTGGCTGTCCGTCAAGGAGGAAGAAGAAGAGAAATATTATTATTTTTAATATTAATATTTTTTTTTATATTTTTGAGTATTTTTTATTTTTGATAAAATTAAAAAATATTGAAATATAAATATTTCATAGTTAAAGGACAAATGAAATTTAGAATAACTAAATTACAACTTTTCAAATTAAACTAACAGCAAAAGGGAAGTAAAATGGATGGAAGTAAGAAATAGTAAATTTTCAAAAACCTTTTAAAATATTTAACTTATATAAAGGACGAATGAGCAAATTAGAGAATATACAGAGGATCAGAGTGATTCTTTCATATATATATATTAATTAAAATAAAATAAAAAATTGAAAAAGTGTGGCAGTATAAATGTATGGGGAAAAAAGGAAGTTAATAAGTAAATAGGAAGAGGGAATAGGTAATACAAGAAAAGCGACAAATAGGGAGAAGAAATATCGGATAAAAAAAAAAACAAAAGAGTGAATAAAAACAGATGCACGTGGACAGAAGTACCCACACGTGCACTCAATCTTTAAATTCACTTTTCTCTTTCTCTATGAGGGGATAAGATGTCTAGCTGACATTCCGATGGGACCCACTAAAACTCATTTTAAAATAAATTAAGAGAAAGGATAAATGTCAGACATCCTAAAGAAGATAAAAATGGAAACTATAAAATTAATTATTATTATAATATTACAAATATAACCTTTAAATTAAATTCGAAATATTTCTAAATAATCTAACCATTCTTTTCTTTTCCTTAAACTTATTTTCTTGGAAAAAGTTTTTTTACAAAGTAAAGTTGCATATCGTGAGATCATAAGTTTTACACTTTAAAAAGAAATTGGGAGCTATGAAACAAGTACAATTTGTTAAAGTTGATACATTATTTTTAATTTTTTTTTTTCATTGTCTGTTATCTAATCCAAATCGTGTATGATTAATTTTTCTAATAAATAAAGAGTAACAACGCAAATTAAAAAAAAAATCTATATTTTAATTGATGAACTCTTAAGAGTCGGTGAATTCCTTTCTACTTTCGTTTTCTTAACTTTTTTTGTCCCTATTTTATTTCTAAGTTGAATTTCAAATCATATATTTATCTTATAAACCTTATGTAATTAAACAATGTATTTAGACATTTGAATATCAATATTTGCATTTTTATGTTTGAAGTTTTGATAATAAATATGAATTTGACATAGGATGCAGATTTTTTTTTTTTAAATTGCTTTTAACATTTTTTTTTTCTAAACTTAACTTTGATTTATGTAGCAAATTATGTAACAAAGTAGCATTATGGAATGATGACCAAATATACGTCATTTTTATTTTCTAAATGATATGCATGCTAGCAAAATAAAATACAAATTAGAATTTTCATACTTCTTTTTTAATTGCTAAAACTTAAATAATTATCAAAACAAGCAATATGATTCGCATATAGCATATAATAAACTTAGGGAACTTATAAAAAATAAGAATGAATCAACCAAAACTAATATTACGTCCGTACAACGAACATAATCACTAATATAAGTGGATAGTATTCTGAATATATAAAACTTGGTAATAATTGATAGAAATAAAGATAAGTTCAAAACAAAATTGATTATCGATTTAATCAATTCTGATTTCAGATTAAAAAAAAAAGATTTTGGAAAACAATTAGTTAAGAGCATAGTTTATTTATTAGTAACATATATATGCTGATTATTCATAATAAGTTACAAGTTAATCAATACTATCATTGATTGAAAAGTAAGACAGACTGAAAAGTGGTGTTTCCAAGAAATTAGTGATTGGATGATGCCAAAATGGAGACTCATCATCTTCATGTTCATGAATCAATGAACCTGCAATCATATTCATATTATATAAAGAAACATATGTATAAAAACAAACACAAACTTCAATTATTTTTCTCTAAAGGATATAATTCATCCATAAATTAAAGCAAATTATTTAAAAAGAAGACAAAATATGGGACGAAGCAATTGATATGCATGCAGGGGGAAAAAAGTAGACTTTTAGATAAGTCTAAGAGGAAGGATTGATCTGATTTCAATCAAATCAATTTTTTTGACTTTTTATTTCTAATTTATAATAGTTAATTAAAAAAATATCTATGTTAAAAAAATTGTTTAATTTAGCTTTTTTTGGAAATTCATCTAAATTACTGAAATGGATTAATTTGGAATATTTTTTATTTAAAAGACTAAAATTCGACCTTATATCTTGAAAAAGAGATGTAGCGGTAAACTAACTGTTGGTAATTTATTTAATGTTTATTCTGAGATATACAGTAGTATGTATATAGGATTGTTATGTAGATGACAGGATGTAGTCACAAATCACACGTGTGGAGGGAATTATTAGGAAGTGAATAATGATGGAGAAGAGAGAAAAGGACAAAAAGGGGGTGCTCGTGCAACAACTAATAATGTCATCATCAATCTGCATGTGTCCCTTCCCTTCCCTACCCCTACCTCTTTCCATTTCTTCCTCCTCCTAATTTACGTTTTGGGTATAAAAAACCATTCAGTTTCAGATTCTCTTCTAAATCACATACATCCAATCTATTCATTTCTTTTTCCAATCTAATTAGTATATATTCTCTCTAACTAACAAAATTTATCACCCCCTCATTATATTTTCTGTGCCATATTTTGATATATTTTTTAAATTAATTGTTTTTATATATTTTTATTAGGAATAGCTAGATATAATTAAAATCAAACATTTAAACCATATTTGAAAAGTTTTTTTTATCATATAAGTTCTGCTGAGATTTTCAAGGATGTTTTTAATGCTGTTGGACTTAGCCTTAGACAAGGCTAATGGCAAGTCAAACTGAGATTTTCAGGGATGTTTTTAATGCTGTTAGACTTAGCCTCAGACAAGGCTAATGGCAAGTCAAACTGTTGCGGATAAAATTACTTGGATAGCTGGACTCATGAGTTTAATTGATGTGTTGGGCTTAAACTACAGCCTAAGAATAAGAATTAAATAATTTTTATTGATCATTTTGTAATATTATTATTTGCCCTAGTTTTAGACAATATATAAGTATGTTTTAAGTTTTTTGTAAGACATTCTTGGAGAGTCTTCTCCTTACAACGTTTTTAAGGTTTTATTCTTATTTTCTCATAGTCATTAGATGCTAAACTTTTCCCTTCATCCAAGGTTAATTCAAAGTTGATTTTCTTCATGTCTATGAAATTTTAATGCTATTTATTTTTACTTTTTAGTTTCTATTATTTATGTTTTTACTATAGCTTATTGGAAAACTTCTTTCTTAACATATTTTGTTGGTTATTCGATTTGATCAATTGATTAATTGATAGAATACATATAACTAGTCAATGAAATTAAATTTATAATAGTTTAGTCGAGTTCATACAAGTAGTGATTGATATAATTTGATTATGACCAGACTTTTAGGTTATATTAAATACTTGCATGATCTAATTTGAATGAATCTTGCTTGTAGGTTTGTTAATTATGACAAAATCTTTCTGGTGTTCGTTGTTGTTGGTAAATTAAATCAGGTCGCTTGTATTAGGGTTAATTAGGGGGTTTTTCCATAGCGTTTTGTCTTGTCTAACCTGATATGTATGAAAAGATTGGTCGAATATACTTTTTCAATGATTATAACTTGTCTGTGATTTGGAATTATTAAGTTATCTTACAGTTGATGATCAAACATAAAAAGTTTATACTAAAAATTATACCTTTGACTATATTTATTTCCATTGCTTTCAATTCTAATTTATAGCTGCATTCTTTTATTTTTATTTATTTATGTCCAATTCAAAAACTCCCTTATTCTATTTTCGTTCTTTAGAATTAAGCTAGTCTCTATGGAATCGATCATAGTCATTACTATTTATAAAATTTTTTGAGTAAGTTTTTATTTTTGGTGGGTTTGGCACCATCAGAAATAATAGAAAATCATTTAAGCACTTATAAGAAAATGCTTAAGAGAATGAAATAAAAGGTAAGTAGGGATTTGATTGAGTGCATTAGCATTAAGAATAGGAGAAGGATTAAGAAGGAAAAAGCAAAGTGGAATGATTGAGCACAGAGCATTATTTTGTTTTGTTTGGATGTGATAACAACAAGCCAATATGTCGGCAAAATTTCTATAATTTGATAATTCTCTTTCACCATTCCTTTTTCAGATACTAATTATTCAATTTCATAACTTTTATGGAAGCCTCTCTCTAACTTCTCTTGCACTAACTCTCACACACGTACTGGACTTGCCATAACTTACACACCCAACAAATTTCAAATCTTTCTCAATAATTATTTTTCTAACTCTTTTTGAGTATCTCCAAATAGTCTTCTTTTTATTTTTAATAAGTTTAATATTTATATATTACATTACATTGTATCTAAACTAGTATTAGAAATACCCATAATCGGATTATTTGCTGGTAATTAGTAAACTAAATTCAATGAATTCAAAGAAAAATAAATTTTGTAAACCTAAAAGACAGATTTTGTGATTCCTAGGCGCATATACACACAAAACGTATCGTTTTTGATATTGTGCTCTACTCCCTCTATATATGTAAGCCTATATAATTCAATGAAGTTCAAAACTGTTGTTGATATGAAAAAGATGTTTGAACAAATTTGTAACTTTTGAAATTTAGTAGAATAGGGATTTGCATGATTTGTGTCAAATCCTTTTCCAAGGATCCTCCAATAGATCCACATTTTTCTTCAAGTCACTATCCAATTCATCTTTTGTGCCATGCCAAGACAAGCTTTCACCTTCAATACACAAGTCAAAAAACTGAGAGAAGGAGAATTGTATGGTACCTAAATACCTAAAAAAGTAAGATCAACAGAAGACGTTTTTTTACAGCAAGACATGTTATGTCTCGATATAAAATGTACATATGTTTGATTAGACTTATGATCATGTACACCATTTCTGTACGGATAATTTGGTTATTATTCTTAATGTTATTAACCCCACATAAATGGACTGGAGACCTTCCTTCTTGCTTGTAGCAAGATATTATAGGGTTTTCTTTTACATTTGGTGAATGTTAGGTTGGTGGGTTTGTTACTTTCTTTCCTATTTTAGAAAACTAAATTGAGTTTTAATATGAAATTAAGAATGTCAAGTTCCATTCTTTCATCCTCTTCTTCCTATCTTTATTTTTTTTGTTAATGAAAAATGATTGTATTCTAACTAATCTTTCATATTTTAAGACAATTACAATTTAATAATTTACCTTTTGTTGATTACTTTTATGAATTTACTATATATAGTCTACATAATTCATTAGAGAGTGTTAAGGAAGGAATAGGTAGACCTAGAAATATATGAAGGGCAGTTATGGCTAAGAATTTACAAACCCTGGATATTATAAAGGATTAGCGGGGAATAAATTAGAATCCATGTTCTAAAGACAACATAGATGTGTTTTTTTATATATTTATTTATTGTTTGCATCACTATTTCTTTACTACAATAGTTATTAATGACGTTAATTTATTTGGAATTACGACTTTTTGAGGAAATGGTATTTGGAATTAAGAGTTAAGTTAATTGTTGTTGATGATGTTATTATTCGGTTTTAAAACACATTATTTATGTGTGGATTTTAGTTTTAAATATATTTTTAAAAATTAAAAAAAAATTAAAATTGTAAAATTATCTTTTTTAAACATCAATAACTCAGATAATTTTGTAAGTTTTGAGTAATATATATTGCAAGTTAAGATATAGTCTAATTATTGAGTGTATCTGTATCTTGTCCATGGACTAAGATTCAAAAAATAAATAATATACTTATAGTTTAACGTATATAATTAAATGTTTATGAAGGTGGCTAAGAAAAAAAGAATGTGTCTATTTCTAACTATAAGGATTCTATTTTTCAATTTAATTTTACCGGTAGTCATTTTGGTCGTAATACTTTTTTTTTTTTTCCAGCAAACTACTAAGTGGAATTTAACGTGTCTAATATTTATTTTAAACCACATGTAATTTGCCATTCATAAAAAACTTAGGGACCATTCTTTGCTTTGCCTTGTCTTCAACTTTGGAGTAGGTACCATATGGAAAAGAGGTATTATGCCAAAAGGACTACGGGTAAAATGAAATTAAAATTTAGACACCTTTTGATTGCATAGATAAAAATTTAAGGAGCCAGGGTAAAAATTATTCGACAAGAGTATTGAATAGAAGGGGAGGGAAAAGCAGAGAAGCATCAAATGCTACTAGTTACTTGCAGAGTTGAGCAGAGGAGAGGACCATTTGCATTATGCATTATGCATTTTGCATGCACACACATCTATGTACTTTCTAATTATATTTATATTCTTCTTCATCTTCATCTTCATCTTCATCTTCTTCCATTCCATCTTCTCTTCTCTTGATATCAACAATTCCTTTCCTTTTCGTACTTTTCCTGCTTCTGCTGCTCGCCGCCTTTCTCATAAATATTGCAGTCCAAATTCAATGATATTAACTACCTACCCTATTAACTACTTTATTACCGTTTTAAATTCAATTTATTTAATTTTAATCTAATTCTGCTACCATCTTTGTATAAGATATTAAGTTTTTTATTTTTTGTCCATAGACATACAAAGGGGCAAGGACAGGGACAAATTCGAAATCCCAAATTTTTAGTAAGAGTTTTACGTTTTAACCCACTCAGTAAATTAATATTTACTGTCGTGTGAATTCCGCTGCATATAGACATTTAGGAGAGACATATTAGCATATATTATTTCCATGGAAAGTGAAATTAATTTTTTTTTAAAAAAAAAATTTGACATATTTTTTCATTTTGATCTATTTTGTATTTTTTCATATCTATAACATATATAAAACAAGAAATAAGGGAAAATATTTTTACCTAAATGACCTTAAAATTTTTAGTTTACTAAAATTATTATTACTTTTAATTTTGAATTTGATTGGTTAAATTTGAAATACAAAAATTTTTTTGGGAAAATATTTTAATTTACTAAATTATTTTCTAAACTATGTATAATTTTATTTATTATATAAATTGAAACAATTTGTACATTTACTAAAATGTCTATTAAACTAAGAAATTTAATGTTGTTATATAAAGATAATAATTATAATTGTTTAGTATTTTTATTTAAAATTTTTAGAACTTATTATAATATTTCATATAATTTAATAACTTTATTTTCTTTCTCACAAATATCTTATTGATATTAGAGTTATACATAATTTATGAAAAATATTTTTCTAAAAGAGAAATATTTTTTTTCAAATTTTAAAATAAATAATAATTAAAAGACAATATGTATGCATTTAAAAAATATTATACGAAATTAAAAATAAAAAGAATATAAAAGAGAGTGTAAATTAATTAGAATAAAACTACAGTTAATGATTATGGACAAGGAGAAGAAACAATTAGTTATTTATAAATATATTTTAAATTAAAATTATCAATGTTATAAATTTTTAAAAAAAATTAAAGAAATAACAGTGTTATAATTTGACGAATACTGGAAGGTGGTTCAGTGCCTAATCCAAAACCATCCCAAGTATATGAATCAGAAGATGAATGGACGCAAGGGTTCGGTAGATATACTGTTTACTGATTGCTTTTAAATGTTTATAAAATATGTATGTCTTTTTACTATTTTCCATTTTCAAATATAAAACAGTAGCAAAGCAGCAGTATTGGGTTGGTGTAGGTAAGAATTTAATTTATTTCATAAAATAGCCGCAAATTTCGCAAATTTTGGCAAATGGTCGGTTACTTAAAGCAATTATGACAACCTTTTCTAATCAGTCAAAAAAATAGGGATGAAAATTTGAAGATAATCATGGTTAATTAGGGATAATTCCAAAACTCCAACATATTAAGTCTAATTGATGTGATTAGCCGCCATTTTACGATTCTATCATATTTAGTTTATATCTAATAAATATACTAGCAAATTTTTATTAATGTTTTTATGTAAATTTATTATTATTATTATTATTAATATTATCCTCCCATCTTCTTCATCTGCACAACCACTTATCATCATCACCACCAGGACAACAGCCGCCACCACCATCATTTTTTTCTCCTTCCTTTGTAGCCATTATTATCTTCTCCATCTGCACAACCTAACACTATTGTCACCACCAAAACAACAGTCGCCGCCGCCACCACCGTCTCTCCTTCCTTTCTAGCCACAACCACCCCGTTCCAACAAATGAATGGAATCTTCATCCTAATAATAAAAGCACAATCATTTAGAACTAATTTCACATTATTTAACCAAAAATTACCAAAAAACCAACCGGACAGTCATCAGAAAATTATCCATAGAAAAATAACACAGATTAGGACTAATATCTATACCAAATGAAAGCTCATGGAGCGAGGAGTCAAAATCTACCCTTTGTTTTGTCAAACAGTGGTCGAAAGACTATCAAGTCGTTGTAAAAAATTTATGCTTTCTCTCTCTTTAGTCACCATAAATGGCGATGTCAGCCGGCAAACCTCCCCCATTTAAAAGCTCTCTTCTAGACGAAACCATTAACATTGAGCTTGCAACTAGAGGATCACTAGAAGGCCATGAAAAGTTCGTCGAAAATTTTTGCTAGATTTCTCTCTCTCTCTCACTTGTGACTCCTAGAAGGAAAAAGAATGAGGAGAAGAAGAAGACAATAACGGTGATCGAAGGAGATGATGGTGGATGTGCTTGTGGTGGCTTGAGGAGCGGCAGCAGCGATCCTCTTTGCCGTTGCTGCTGCAAATAGAAAGAGAAATAATGCAATATTGAATAGAAGGAAATCAATTTCTGATTTATTATTGTTATTGTTGTTGTTGTGGTGGTAATTTTGTCATATTTTAAGATTAAAAAATTAACTTTTTAGTTGACTGACGGTAAATTGAATAAAAACTAGACGAAAAACCAGATTGAATAAAGGCGTGAAAAGTTAAGAACCTACTAATTAGTTTTTCAAAATGTAAGGACTCAATTGCAGATTATAAAAAATTTTAGAGATATTAAAGTAATTATCTCATTTTTAAATTGTATTAGTATATTATGTTGGATTTGATACCAGAGAAATTTAGGATTCTAGGGTTTCTGTTTCTAGGAGAAAAATTGTAAATCGTTCAAAATTAATTATTTTACTTTCTACAGATTGTTTTTATATGTATTACAAATTGAATATCTGTATCAAAGTAATTCAATATACAAGATTTGATAATAAAATATATTCTTCTTTTTTTAACTTGATTCTGATTTTCTACTTTTTTCTGCTTAATTTTCCTCTCTGTTTTCATTTCTTTCATATTACCCATTACCAAATTAGTCTGGTAAAAAAAATTAGTTAGTCAAATAAAGTTCCTCAAACAATAATTCATCTGAGTTTTTTTCTTTTTTTTTTTTCTAAATAAACATGTATTACAAACAAAAAAAACTCCCTCTTCACATTATTTTATTATAAAAACTAAAGATATATTTATTGGACCACTGCTCAATCAACCAAAGAATTTAATTTTTTATTTATTTGAAACAAAAGTTAATTTTTCTGAAATCAAATTAAAATCCTAAAAATTAACTATCAAATGTATCATAAAGTGGATTAAATTCAACAATACAAAATTTAGTATTAGTATTTTCTATAAAATTAGTTATTTTTAGTAGTTGTAAGTTGTTTCTAATAATTATTTACAAAATACTAAAAGTTAGCGCGTTTTATAAATTTGTTTAAATAACATTTAACTGTTTAAATAACTGTTAATTATTTGTAATAACTGTTTACAAAAAGTTAAAGTAGTTAGTTTTTAATAAAATACTGTATAAATCTTAAAAAATTCTTTATTAAATGTTATAAAAAATAATTTTTAACATTTTAAAACGCTAAAAAGTTACTCTAAGTTATTTTTATTTTATTATGGAAGGCTATTAAATTAGTTAAAGGTTACTTAAAAATTATTTTCCCAAACTAAAAAAGTAAAATTATGTTGTTTCTAGTTGTTACCCTAAGTTTCATGTATGAGTGTGTAGGATAACTTGTTAAACTTTCGCCATTATTTCAAATCAAACAAGTAATTATCTTGATAATATGGTTAAAACAAGTTAAATTTTTTTACGGATTCTAATTGTGTGTGGTATACTGACTTATGATTTCACTTAAATTAGAAAAGTCATTTACCAACTAATATGCGTTTTGAGATTAAAAAAAATTGTTAAATGCTAATAAATTGAACCAAAGAGTGTTAATAAATTCTGATTAAATTATAATCCAGCCTTGTTGAATGTAAACTTTTAAGAAATGATTAATTATTGAATAATTTAAACTGGAACAAGAACAAGAACAAACTGAGAGTCAAACAAAAAAAGGAAAAGATCAAAAAATATCAACCAAAAGAGAAGGAAATCAAAATTAAATAAGAAGATCAAACAGAAATTAAATAAGAAAATCAACCAAGAAGAGGAAAAAAATCAAAATTAAATAATGGAAACAAATCAATTTTGTTAATCTTTGTAAGCATATATATACATAACTTGTATACAGCTTGAATAACATACAATTCTTCATTAACAATTCCTCTCCCAAATCTGATTACCTAGTTAACACAAACAAGGGTCAAGCTTCGATCCTGGGGGGTTAAAAAAATAGTCTCACTAGAGTTGAGTTATTCACATGGTAACTAGGAAGGTGTCTGGTAGTGAAATTTAGTAATTCCATTTAGCACAGATCTTGTTGACAGGCATGTGAAGGGTACACTGCCCTTTTCTTTTAGGGTCCAATGGGGTGCTTTGCATGTGCTTCTATTCATTAAACTCCTTTTGGTTAGGTCTTTTCTCTCCAGTTTTTATACCAATAATGCCCAAATCATTTCTCGAAACCCCCAACCCACCCTCCTCTTTCTTTAAAAAACTGTTCTCATTTCTCCCCCTCCACACAAAAATACAAACATTCATTTCTTGATTCTTGAACTCTTCACTTCATATCTCTGTTTGAGTCAAAGTAAAGTAGTTGGCTCAGTTAAAAAGTTTCTTTGCTTTAATTTTTTTCTTCTTAATTTTAATTTTCGAATCATTTAATTCTCTCTGTGATGCTTTTATTACCCTTAAATATTAGAATAGGGTCCCTACCCAGTAGTGTGCATGGTTTGGCCTATCTGGCAATTCTCTCTCTTTCTTCTTTCTTTCTCTATATAATATTATTACTTACTTCAAAGGCCTATATATGTATGTATATGCACACTTTGTGAGTAACTAGTTAAGCTTCAACTAGAACAACAAACAAGCCCATACCATTTTTATTTTTTATAGTTGATTTTGAGTGGGCTTTTGAAGCTTCAATGGCTGTTTTGTTTCTGGTTCTTTTGGTTATTCTGTTTTTGCTCTGTTTCTCCTCTGCTTTGTTGAAATGGAATGAGGTTAGATACAGGAAGAAAGGTTTGCCTCCTGGTACTATGGGCTGGCCTGTTTTTGGAGAAACTACTGAATTTTTGAAGCAAGGTCCTAACTTTATCAAAAACCAAAGAGCAAGGTGATTTCTTTTTTAATTCTTCTTCCTCTGTTTCTAATGTTTTAGTGGATTTTTTTTAGGTACTCTGTTTTTTTCTATTTAAACTTCAAAAGGTCTCCTGTTTCTAGCTTATGCTTATATCACTTTCAAGTGAGTTGTAGATTTAAGCTCATTTATTTCTACATTTGTTACTAATTTTTTCTATTGTTTTTTAAATACCCATTTCAAAAATACTAACAAATAATAAGTCTTTATACAATTTGTTTTGAAAAGTAAACTCTTTTTTTTCTTCTTTATAATAATAATTATTTCAATCAGAAATGGTGCTTACATCCCCATCTACTCTTTTTGCCCTTGGGTGGGGATTGTTGTATGATAACCCCCCAAAACCAATCTTCTTCTAATCAATTTATGGTTGTTGTTAGTTACAACCGTTATATAAAGGGTTTTCTTGTAAATTTACCTTTATTATTACATTTAGTTCTTTTCACTAATCTGGGTTTTTTCTTGAAATAGGTATGGCAATTTTTTCAAGTCCCATATTTTAGGGTGTCCTACAGTTGTTTCAATGGATCCAGAACTGAACAGGTACATATTGATGAATGAAGCAAAAGGGCTTGTACCTGGTTACCCTCAGTCTATGCTTGATATCTTAGGCAAATGCAATATTGCAGCAGTTCATGGCTCCACTCACAAGTACATGAGAGGAGCTCTTCTTAGCCTCATTAACCCTACTATGATCAGAGAACAACTTTTGCCTAAAATTGATGAATTTATGAGAACCCATCTCACCAATTGGGATTATAAAATTATTGACATTCAACAAAAAACCAAAGAGGTCATTATTCTCCTCATTATTATTATAATTATTATTATTATTTCTCTTTTTAGTATAAAAATCTAAAATGTCGTTAAAAATTTGATTTAGATGGCACTTCATTCCTCACTAAAACAAATTGCTGGGAGTGATTCAAGTTCAATTTATGAAGCATTCATGCCTGAATTTTTCAAGCTAGTTTTGGGCACCCTTTCTTTGCCGATTGATCTTCCGGGCACAAATTATCGGCGAGGTTTTCAGGTAATTTGAATGTGGAATGTTTTTTATTTTCTTGCATCGGATTCCCTTTTTTTTTGGGTTTGTATATTTATATTGTATTTATTTTGTCATGTTGCAGGCTAGGAAAAATATAGTGAGCTTGTTGAGACAATTAATAGAAGAGAGAAGGGCATCAAAAGAAAAGCATACGGACATGCTTGGTTGCCTTATGAACACTGAAGATAATAATAGATACCAACTTAGTGATGAAGAAATTATTGATCAAATTATTACCATTTTGTACTCTGGTTATGAAACTGTTTCGACTACTTCTATGATGGCTGTCAAGTATTTACATGATCATCCTACCATTCTCGAAGAACTTAGAGTACGTACCTTAATAATATTAATTATAAATGTGTTTGTGGTATTATTTATGTTTTAATGGGTATTTATTGTTATTTGATATTTTACTTGCAGAAAGAGCATTTGGCCATTAGAGAAAGGAAAAAACCAGAGGATCCAATTGACTTAAACGACCTTAAATCTATGCGTTTTACTCGGGCGGTAAGAAATTATGAAAAACGTTTTTTAAACCAAATGTTGTTATATTATTATTGATAAAGAAAAGTAGAGCATGATTTGATCTGAAATGATGTGTGCTGTGTTGTGAATTATGCAGGTGATTTTTGAGACTTCAAGATTGGCCACAATTGTTAATGGGGTTTTGAGGAAGACTACAAAAGAAATGGAACTTAACGGTAATAATAATTATCAAATTAATATTAGTTATTATTGTTGTCTTTATGATGATGAAGAAGAAGATGGTATCTCTTGTTCCATTGTGGACCTTACACTAATATGATTTACATAGCATACCTACCAATCCAGCTAGCCCACTCTTTTGTTCCCCCAACTCTTGTTTTAATTATTTTTGACAAGAAAGACTCTTTTTTATCTTTAGCCTTCAACTAGGATTTGTACTCTTTAGATCTCAAATATTTTTTAATTACACAAGTAATTCTTTTTCTTTGGGTTATTTCAGGATATGTGATTCCAAAAGGATGGAGAATCTATGTTTATACAAGGGAAATAAATTATGATCCCTATTTATATGAAGATCCACTATCCTTCAATCCATGGAGATGGATGGTGAGAGAATCATAATAAATGCTTTTTTTTTAACGATAAAAGTCAACAATAATGACTAAATTAGCTTATTTTCTTGTGGTTTCTGATTAATGCAGGATAGGAGTTTGGAGTCTCAGAATTATTTGTTTATTTTTGGAGGAGGTACCAGGCAGTGTCCAGGAAAGGAACTAGGAATAGCAGAAATTTCAACATTCCTTCACTATTTTGTAACCAGATACAGGTAATTAATTAATTCAATTAATTTTGATGGGTAATTATAATTAGTGAAGAAGGGGCTAATTTGTAATAATGTTGGGTGTGATTGCAGATGGGAAGAAGTTGGGGGAGACAACCTAATGAAATTTCCAAGAGTTGAAGCACCAAATGGATTACACATTAGGGTTTCATGTTACAGAACTAACCTATGAATGTACATAACAAAATATAGCATTAGAGCATAAGTATGTAACAGTGATCTTCTAACAAATTAGAAAGTGAGTGATAATTTCGAATTTCCCATTTTTGGCTATCGAGTCTTTTTTTATTTGTCATTCATTTATCGATCTTGTTCACAATGGTATATACTAACAAAGGACTTTATATTCTATATATGTATTATAATAAATCAGAAGCCAAAATTAGATTCTCAGAAAAAAAGGAGAAAATTAGAAATGCACATATTTGTGATTGTGGTCTTCGGGCCCATACTAAATAGCCCATTTTAAGTTGAGTTTTGGGCCTATTTTAAGGAATGGGTAAGGAGTATGGTTACTCATTTTTACCCGATTTGTACCCACACTGGCGACCCATATGGGGTGGATTTTACCCGATTGAAAAATGATAGGGGTAGATTTGAGTTTAAAAAATGTAATCGCAGAGAGTTCCGGGTGGGGTGACTTTTTTGCTCCCAATCTGAAAGCCGTTCCGCTTAAGAGCATTCATATTTAAAATAAATTTATGACTTAGTTTATATTACTTTTTAGATTATATTAATTATTACTCGACTTTTTTTTTTTTAAAAATGTTTAAAAGATAATTTTTTAGATATTAATTGCAGAACTCGAAAAAATCTCAAAATGCATTCAATATATATATATATATATATATATATATATATATATATATATATATATATATATATATATATATATATAT